>VMDO01041670.1:0-11030 GCA_007922755.1 Pedetes capensis
CTGTCATTCACTCCTCCATCTGCCATTGCATTGCTCAGTCCTCCACGCACCTGTCATTCACTCCTCCATCTGCCATTGCATTGCTCAGTCCTCCACGCACCTGTCATTCACTCCTCCATCTGCCACTGCATTGCTCAGTCCTCCACGCACCTGTCATTCACTCCTCCATCTGCCACTGCATTGCTCAGTCCTCCACGCACCTGTCATTCACTCCTCCACCTGCCATTGCATTGCTCAGTCCTCCACGCACCTGTCATTCACTCCTCCATCTGCCATTGCATTGCTCAGTCCTCCACGCACCTGTCATTCATTCCCCCATCTGCCGTTGTATCCCTCAGTTCTCCATCCATTCACCTTTCATTTCCCTTCTGCCATTGTATTGCTCCGTCCTCCATGCCCCCGTCTTTCATTCCCCGATCTGCCACTGTACTCAGTCCTCCACCCACTTGTCCTCAATCCCCCAATCACTCTGGCCTCCAAGCACCTGTCATTCATCCCCCACCCCTCACTACTCTGTTACTTGGTTCTACAAGCACCTGTAATTCATCTCCCATCTGCTGTTGTGTCATTCAATCATCCACCCATCTGCCATTCTTTTCTCCACCAGACAGTGTATCATTAATTCCTCCATGCAATTGTCATAGTTCTCCCATTAGTCCTGTGTCTCGCCATACTCCATGCACCCGTCATTTCCCCATCCACCATTGCATCATCTGGTCAACCACAGTTAGTAATCATGTCCCCATCTGTCACTGATTCACTGGTTCTCTGGGTACTTGTCCGTCATGGTCCCATCTACCATTGTATCATTCATTCCCATGTCTGTGTGTGTCACTCACATCTCTGCATATGTCATTTGTTCTGCCATTGTACCACACTCCTCATGAACCTGTCATTCATTCTCCACGTGCCTTGTATCATTCAGTTCTACCCAAACCCATCATTCTCTCCCGTGGCTCATTTCTCCATCTGCCATTGTATCACTCACTCCATCCTCTGTGCACTTGTCATTTACTCCTTCATCTGCGATGACATCACTCAGTTCTTTACCTATCTGCCTTTCCTTCCCCTCTGCTATTGATCTCTTGGTTTTCCATGCACCACTCATTCATTATCCCATTCCATGAGTGACAAGGATCATTCAGTCCACAGGCTTATCATTCCTTCCCTCCCCTACCACTGCCTCACCTGCCTCTCCACGCACTCATCCTTCATCCCTCCATCAGGCCCAGTGCCACTCAGTTCTCCATCTTCCCCCTTACACCACTGTGTCAGTCCTTCTTGAACCCATGGCTCGTTCCCTCCTCTGCCTTCGTGCCACCCGGTCCTCCATGCTCCTGACATTCCCTCCCCTATCTGCTAGGCTGTCACTAAGTCCTCCCTGCACCTGCCATTCCTACCTCTCTGCCAATAGCTCGCTGGGTTGCCGATGCGCTTGTCACTCATGCTTCTCCTGGACTGGCTCAGCCCTCCATTCAGTGGTCCTTCGTTCCGGCATTTGCCATGCGCCTCACTCCTGTCCACGGTCTCATTTGGCCATCCTTCCACCTGCCATCTACAGTCAGTTCTCCGTGGATTCGCTCATGCTTCCACCTGCCACCGCATCCTGCCGTCTTTCACCTGCCCATCACGCCCATTTGGCCACACTCTCCTATCATCTAGTCACCCTACCCCATTTCCCCACTCAGTTCTCAGGGCCCCTGTCATTTATTCCCCATCCGCCATTGTGCCACTCGATCCTCCACAAGCTTACCGTGCATCCCCTGCCCTTCTCTGTGCCATCCGGTCCTCCACGTGTCTGTCCTCATCACCCCATCTGCCCCGATCGCTTGCTCCTCCTCGCAGCTGTGACACGCTCCCTACCTGCTGCCGTACTGCAGCTCCCCCGGCACCCGCCATCCAGTCCACAGTCGGCAGTGTGTCACCATCCTCCATGCCCCATCATTCAATCCTCTTTTGGCCATTGCATCACTGACTTCTCTATGCACCTGTCATTTATTCCTCCTCTGCCATTGAGTCCCTCATCCTCTATGTCCCCGACCTTCGTTCCCCCATCTGTCATTGTATCACTCTGTTCTCCACGAACCTGACCTTCCTTCCCTCCTCCAGGGCCCTTGTAAACAAGATCCTCTGGGCACCTGCCATTCATTCCCCCTTCCGCCCTCCTGTCACGAAGTCCTCCCTACACACGTCACTCCTTCCTCATTTGCCACTGCATCTCTCAGTCCTTCAGGCACCTGCCGCTCACTCTGCCATGTGCAATCCTCCGTTTGTCCTTGTCCATCGCGCCACCCTCCATGCTCCTCATGCTCGCCTCTCCACCCTCCGCTGTGACGGTCCTCCATCCCTGATGCCGCCATCCTGCTGTGCACCCACTGCTCCTCATCACTCCCTCCCTCCTCGGTGCCCTCCCTCGGTGCCTGACTCACCTTTCTCTGGCTTATTCCCTGGGGTGTCCTTCCTCTCTCCTTCCGGGTGTTAGCTGGAGGTCCGGTGGGTACGGCTTGAAGCGCTCAGTGGTGAGCGTGCTCAGTGCCCAGAGGGAGCTTCAGGGGCAGGGCTTTGGGGCCTCAGGGTGGGCATCTCCAGGACGCTCCAGCCACATCTCCTCGTCCCGTGGCCAGCCAATCCCAGCCATTTTTGACCTCCAGCATTTTTGTTCTGAATTCACACAGACAAGCGCACATTTCGCATTGTTGACCTCTTGTGGAATAATCTTACCTCTGGACCCGGCTTCAGATCAAGCAACACAACACTACCGTACGGCAGAACGTGGCTTTTTCTAGAATGCCTCTCATGGTGGGGAGGTCACTGCCTCACAGGTTATGAGATGTCGGGCGTTAGGTGGCTGTGGAGGCCACGGTTTGGGGCTGTGGTCTGGCAAGCTACCACTTGTCGAGGAGAATTGCATGCCCCGTGGGGGTCTTCTAGGGGCATTGGCCAGTCTCTGATGCAGTTGCCAGAGTTGAGGGGAAGCCAGCAGAGGCCCACTTAGACCCCAGAAATGGGGGTCCAGGCCTTGGAGAGCAGGGGGCTCTTAGCCAGCAGGGGTTCTGGAACATACGGATTTGGGGAGGGTCCTTCCTGCTGTGGCATACCCCTTTCGTGCCAGCCCCAAGGAGGAAGGGCGGATGCTTTCTTCTTCAAGGGGCTGTGTCTTAAGGGCATCTTTTCTTCCCTGTGCCCACTCGGGGGACCTCCATAGAAGATTCCCTCTTTTTGAGCTGAGCACACCCATTTGTAGCTCACCAGTCTCCAAAGGAAGGGCTGAGTGGAGCCTGGAATGGGCTTCAGGGATCTGGGGAGTGTCCTGTGCCCATGGTTAGCCTGCTCTCTGTCTCTCTGTCTCTCTGTCTCTGTCTCTGTCTCTGTCTCTGTCTCTCTCTCTCTCTCTCTCTCTGAGGTCTCTGTGGTCCGAGCAGACCATCACCTCCCCGTGTCTAGGCAATATCCTCTGTTAATGTGTCCGGTTGGTACAGCAGCTTTTCTGGGCACCCTTTCCTGCGTTAGCTGGGTTTTGCGTCGATTGTGTGCGCCTATGCATACGTTTCTCTGCCTTGGCCTGTGTGGATCTGAACCCAAGCCCTGAGCACAAAATAGAATTGGGTGATGTGGACCAGAGCAGAAGGGCTGGTCTGGGGGGAGGTCACCGTGGGTGCAGAGGAGAAGATTGGGAGGCATTTGGGAGTGTGCTGGCCGGTGTGGGGGACGCTGCTGGCAGATGGCAGCCGCTGGGCCTGAGAGGCTCTCAGTGGCTGGGCCCCCGGCCACCGACCACCTGTGCTGTGCACCTGCCTGGCCTGGAGCAGCTTCAGAAGGTGACAATGAGGCCACCAGTCAGAGCCACCCTCATCCTTGCGAGCCTGGTAGGAGTTGGGGGTGATGCGGGGCTGGAGGCGGGGCTGTGGTGGGGAGGGTGGCTGCGCGGACCATGCTGAGGTGGCAGGAGGGATGGGCATGGCGACATCTGGGTGGCGCTCGCCTTTGAAATGGCCTCTGGGGTCACTGGCCTGTGAGACGTGCAAGGTGCCCCCCCTCGGGAGGGAGAGGCCTTTGCTGAGGGGAGGGGTGCAGTGGGTGGGGGAGGCCCCCAGCCACCAGCCCGAGGCCGCCCCCCTGCCACCTCCCTGATCCCTCTGTGCCGTTCCTGCTACTCTGCCTGACACTCCTGGGGACACCCTTTGTCTGACAGCTCCCCATGTGGGCCCTGGCCCTGCCCAGCCCTCTGTCCAGCCTGGCACAGTGTGCTCATAGGATGTCCAGGCTGTCCTCTTGTCTGTCCCCCACAACTGGTCAGGCAGTGATGATGGATGACTGGATGACTCTCAAGAAATCCATGTGAGGGGCTGTGGCTATGTCTCTTAACCTAGTGTCCCCATCAGCGAGCCCATTTTAGGCCCCTAAAGGGTGTTTGTTGACTGACTGCTTGAAGGATGGTCAGGAACAAGAGATGTTTTATTGAGGGGCCAGGAACGTAGGTGTGAGGGTCCTCAGGTGTGTGGAGTGGCCAGACTTCAGAGCAGCCTGAGCTCTCAGGTGGTCAAGGTGATTCTGCCAGGTGGGTGGGATGAGCTACATAAGGGAGCTGAGTGAGCAGCTCAGGTGGCGAAGGGGCAGACCCACCCAAGTGACATTGGGGGGCTCAGGTGAGCTGAGGTCAGATGCTCAGGTGGGCCTGAGCACCTACACAGTGAAATTGGGGTGCACCTGCTCAGATAGGCTCAGGTGGCCACTCAGTGGCCTGTGTGGCTGCTACAGGGGTGGGGTGAGCTGTGGCATTGAGGAAATCCTTGGGGGCAGAGGCTTGCTTTCTGCATTTCAAGCAGGAGCCCTAGGCAGGTGTGGTGGGCAGCCTGGGGTGCATGGTCACATCATTCCTCAGCCCTGGCTACATCTGGAGTGCAGGCAGTGCCACATCCCTTGAGCCCATGTGTGGTTGACTCCTGGTAGGATTGATTGCTGCTGGTGCAAGGCAGAGAAGGCTGGGTGTCTTGCCCTGAGTTGCCCCAGTTGGCCCCAGGAAAAGGCCCAGCCCAGGGAAGCTGTGTGGCTTGGGAATATGTCCCCACTGGAGACTGGTAGAAAGGAGGCTTTTTCTCAGTATGAACGCTATGTCTTGGAGGTAAAGACTTCTTTGACAGCACCTGGATGCTGGGGAACTAGGGCAGTTGGGGAAATAGCTGAATCATTACCGGAAAGGGGAAATAGTAAGTGACGGCAGTAGATGCTTATGAAAGGCAGAGACGGGTAAGTGACCTTGTGGTCACATACAAGAGCACCTTCACCTTTCCATGCTTATCTTCTTGTCATCGCCACTGTCTTTATCACTTCATCAGGATGAATCATTCAGAGATATTGCTCAGATGCTCACAGCAGAAAACCCAATTAACAGTGGCTTGAGTGGACAGCAGGTTTGTCTTTCTCAGTTAGGAAACCTGGGGGAGGCAGATGCCTTTAAAAATCTTGGTTCCTTTTATCTTTCTGATCAACCATATTACCTCATGTGCTCTGACCTACACATGTGTTTTCTGTGACTTTTACAGTGTTTGAAAATATGTAGAATTAGTTACCAACATTTATTGATTTTTTTAAAAAGAATTAGCTCTTGGTTTTGCATCTTATCTATCTTGATTTTTGCTTTTATATTTGTAAATAGTTGTTTTACATTTCTCTGAGTTCACTTATTTTTTCCTAGCATTATGTACTAACAGTAATTTGACATTTTTTTCCTTTTCTTAAAAAAAAAAAAAAACACGTATTCAAGGCTATATGTTTTCCTCTGAATGCAGCTTTGGCTGCATCTCTTAATTCTCTCCTGATAATAAAAGGTAAATAATTTTCAAGTGAGTTTATTTTTCTTTAATCTACAAGTTATTTGAAGAGTGTATGTTTTAAAGTCACACACATATAAACACACACACACTTGTTAGCATAGCAATTACAAGCATGAAATCTGGAGCCAGACAGTCTGGCATTATTCTAGCTTTATTAATTGTGTAAACATAGGCACATAGTTCTTTGACTTGGCTTTTGCCATTTATAAAGTGGAGAAGATAATAATAACAACAAAAGCCTGTGATGATGTTGAGAAGGTTGTTGTTGATGTTGTTCATAGTGACACGTATAGGGTTTTCAATGGCTGATTGTTTAGGGATTGTTTTGGGAGTGGACTGCCACATCCTGTTGAGAAGGTTAGGTTAGTTATTTCATTCCAAACATTTAAAACAACTAAGATGTACTGAGTGTTACTACCTGTAGTAACAAATGTATAATTTGCAATTATACATTATAATTGCAAATGTATAATTTCTATAACTTAAAATTTCCTAGAGTCACACTGTTATCTGAAAAGAACATGTGTCTCTTTGTTGTGTGTACAGTTATACACAGGTCTATTGGATGAGACTTGTTTATCTTATTCACATCCTTTTCAAGGGTTGGAAAGCAGTGATTCCTGGCTCGGTCAGCCATACACATGTTGGGTTTAGTAAATATGGTGTCTTAAGTTATTATTACTTTGCTAATGTGTGTGGCTTAACTGGAGCATGTGCTCTGTCCAGGCAAACACAATCACCAGCATCACACATGAGGTCATTCCACTCACTCACTTCTGTCACCTATCTCCACAGCTATTTCAACGTGTGTCCCTGGCTTTATAGCATGATTTTTGCCATCATTAAGTCTACTTGATTTCTGAAGGAGACCCATTAGAGTCTCATTCATTGTTTGTCACCATGGTTTGTCAGTTTCTCCTTATATTTCTGGAGAAATTTCTGGATTGCTTTGTGTATTTTGAAGCTATGTGGTTAGATGCATTAAGGTTTGTGTTTTGTTATTTTTTCCTTGGTGGAGATAAGCTTGCTTATTATATAAAATAAGCATCTTTATTACATTTGATGCTTTTAGTCTGAAGCTGTTTTTTTCTCCTAAATTATTGATGTGCCTCCTTTCTTTTATTAGTGTTTGTTACATAAAAGTTAATGTTTTTACCTCATTTTTACACTTTTCCTTCCAGGAAGATTTTGACATGGCTTATAACAAAAGGCGCAGATATAGGTGTAGAGTCAGTCTGAATATCTGGGGCATGTGAGTGATTCTTGTACACTAACCTTTATAGTGACTGTGACAGACATTCACAATTTCTCTGAGCTCCCTGGGAGCAAGGACAGAAAGGAAACAAATGCCGTGGCTGCCATCATCGGAAATGTTTGGCATGAAATTGCACAAGGCTGTGCTCTCGTGGCTTTGCTGAAGTTTCGCTGAGTGGCATTGTGTTGGCGTGAGGAACTGTGATGACGTGGCTGTGGGGCAGCAACCACGGGCTGTGGAGTTCCCAGGGATGTCTGGGCGGGATGTCTGGTGAGTGATGGTGCCTGCCCTTCTCCACGGTCCACTCTCCAGGACTCTCTAAGGCTTGAGATCCTCAGATTTCTTACTTCATCTCCCGTAGTGTGTTGGCATTCCTTCTTGGCTCTGTTGCATCTCTGTTCCAGGTAGGAAGAAGGAGGAAGAGTCAGGGTTATGCCAGCCCAGGCCGTCCTTTGGCAAACCTTCCTGGAAGCCCCACCTAGCGCTTCTGCCTCCTTCTCATTGGTCAGGGCTGAGTCACATGGCCACACTCAGACCAATCATTGGAAGATGACTGGGAGAAGGGGGCAGCTATGGGCCCCATCTATCTCACCCCTGCCTTGAGACTCAGGGCACACGGAGTCAGGACACCTGCTGGCCTCTGTGCACTCCGCTCACACAAGTCCTATGACAGAGTTAGGGTTAGGGCTAGGGTTAGCCTTTCAGCCCTCAGCTGTGATTGGCTGCCACTCACTGAGCACATCTGTGTTCCATGCCTGGGATTTAGCGCCCCTAACTGAAATGTGGGCTGGGATTTAGCTCAGTTGGTAGAGCACTGCTCTGCAGTCTCTGAGGTCCTGAGTTTGATTCCCAGCACTGTAAAAATGGGAGAAGGATGTGACAATCCACTCCCAAGGCAATCCTGAAATAATCAGCCATTGAAATCCCTGCGAGGTTCACTATGTGTTGGACACAACTTGATGGCACCTAACAACAACAACAACAACAACAATTGTGAAATGAGTCCCTAGACAACGTTGACTGTGAGGTCCAGTGGCTGGCCATGGGAGGCCACTAGCTGTTTTCATTGACATCTCAGGATGTCCTTATAAGGGGATAAGAAGAGGTGACAGAGCTGAAATGGGTAATGCTGCCTTTGGGGGGCATCTCTGAGCAAGAGGCATGGTGGGGTGGGTGGAGGAAGCTGCAGCAGGGGCAGGTGATGCTCTGGCTGGCTGTTTCTTCTCCACCTGGCTGCCAGGGACCTGCTGCTTACCCCACCCCACAGGGGAGGAGTCAAAACCTGGCCAGCCTCTGTTTTCATCCCCTTGGGCATTTGTCCTGAGCCCTCGTCTCCCTTCCTAAGGTGGGGTGCTGACTCATGCTACCCCACTCTTTCTCCTTCCTGCAAGTGCCATTGGCCCTTAGCTGGGATCTTGCGGTAGAAGGAATTCCCCCCGCCCCCACCTGGCCCCAGCTGCTCCTGGCAGAAGTCCTTCCCACCTCAGCCCCAGGACATCCAGCTTGGGAAGTGCTTCGGTGGTTTTCCTTTGGATTCTGTTTTCCAGATCAGCCTAGATCCATTCTGGGCTCCCAGAGGGGCATCTCCGGTTTTTGGCTCTCTCTGGGGATGCCGTAAGCACTTGTTTTAAAGGGCTGGTGGGGGGCTGCCAGGCATTATGCAACACTGCACTGTGGCGAAGACAGCCTACCCGCTCGGCCTCTGCCCAAGCGCGCGCGCATTCTGAGATGCCTCAAGGCTGTGCTGCTGTGCACCAAGCCGGCCACCTGCTATCTGAGCAGATCAAGTGATGCCCCTGCTCGAGAGCCATCAATGGCTCCCTGTGGCCGAAGCGCACATGCATGGCTTCCTATGCCCCTGGAAGCCCAACTTCTTTTACTTGCCAGGCAGCCCCTCTCCTCCTCCAGCCCTGCCCCACAGGGCTGAGCCACAGGCTGCAGTGGACACTGCTGGCCGGTGCAGATGCTCCTCTGTGCCACTTTCTCTCTCCCTTTGGTGCCTCTCCTGCATGTCTCACTGCGCCAGGGCTTTCGCAGCTCAGCACCTGTCACCCTGTGTTGCACGCCCTCTTCTGAGCCAGTCTTTGTCCTCTGCTCCAGCACCTCCGGGCAGGGACCATCTTCACCTCGCCGTGGCTGAGGCGTCCGCCCACGGGTGTCTGGCACCCAGCAGGCCCTCCGAGAATGTTTGTTGAATGAACACAGGCATGTAAATGGGACAGCTTTCACGAGAGCTATATTTAACCGTTCTAGAATATTCTCTAGGTCTTTCAGAAAAGCAAATCCTTGAAAAACAGCAGCCCACGAATCCGAACAGCAGGTGTTTGTGAGAAGAGGTGGGTGGTCTAGCAGGGAGGCAGCCTGCTTCCCGTGGGGCCGGCTCCATGCCCCTGTGCAGTCCCAGGTGCCTGCCGACCTTGCCATCTCCCCTCCAGGTCCAGGGGTCCTAAGATACTGCTGAAGCTTCCAGAAGGGGCTCTGGGGAAAGGGAGCCTCGTTCCCTGGGGCTGGGCTTCCTTTCCAGATGGCTCCCTCCCCGAGCGCTGGGCGTGGCTCTGCCTGCTTGGCTGCCCAAGCTGTCAGTTGGTAGCAGAGCTCCTGCGCTGACATCTCCTCTCCCAAGTAGGGCGCATCTAGAGGGCATTGTACCGGGAAGCGGGCACCCACCGTGCCAGTGTGATTGGCTCTCTGCCCTTCCCAGGGAGGCTGGCCCCAGCAGCCTCTGGGGCTCTTGTTCTAAGGGAAAAGGGGCAGCAGACCCTGGTGGGTGCCAAGGGCTATGCCGGGCCAGGTCCAGACTTCTGCCCCTCCTCTCCTCTCTCCCACCCCCGTGCTTCCGCGTGAGAAACGGGTAGCAAATGGGTGCTTCGTGAGGCTCCACGAGGCAAAGGGAGCTGGTGTGGGTGAAGTGTGTGGCCTGACCCCTGGCACGTGGCACCCAGTGGACAGGCAGCAACCGGCATCTTTGTTAGCAAGACTGCTCTCCTGTTAGGTGCTGTGCTCCACCCTGGGCTCAATGCTGTGGCTCTGGCAGGAAGGCACGGGTGGATGGAAAGAGCACCCAGCCAGGCAGGTTGGACTTCGGAGGCAGGGACCCGGAATTTGCATTTTGCCTATGGACCTTGGACTCAGAGTGTCTGGCAGGAGAGAATTAGGACAAGTGTGTTCAGAGCCCGGAGTGCCCTGCGCTGTCACTGTGTTCCCTGTGGCCTAGTTTCCTCCCCACCGAGTGGAGATATGAGAGGGTGAGCCTCATGGAGCTGGGCGTGGACCGAGAGGGATGCCAGGGGAGGTGCCTGGCACACAGAGTGCTGCCCTGACCTTCGCTAAACCGGAGTGGCAGCTGGCACATGGCACGCGCATTCCAGCACCCCCTGGCTGCAGGGCCATCCCTCCCTGCATCCAGGTGAGGGTTGTGGGGGATGGGGAGGCTTTGATGGGTGGTGGCTGCAGGGAGAGTTGGACCTGAGGGTAGAAGTGGAGGCTGCGGGCTAGAGGGGCGAGACAGTGTCCTGCCCCCTCTCCGTGGGAGGGCTGTTTCTTCCCGTGTCCCCTCCAGCCCTAGGACCGTCCCCCGTGACCCCTTGAGGTGTGCAGGTCCCATTGGCCCTTGGGACAGTGACCTTGGCTCTGGCCCCTGGGGGCAGTTTGAGATTCAACAAGACAAGAACTGGGGTGTTGGCAGGCCAGGCTGGTCTATGGGAAGTTGTGAAGGCCCCAGGCCCCTGTGACCTGCTGAGGGCCCATTCTTCGTGAATGGCTTTCACCTGTTAACCCTTCTGCTGCCGTCTGAGGTGAGTTGCGGGCAGGTGGCAGCATGAGGGTGGGTCTGGTGACAGCCACTGTGCTACGGAGGGCCTGCATGGGAGGGAAGCCATCCAGGGGTCACCCTGTCTTCATGTCCTACCAGCCATGAGGCCTTAGACAAGCAACTTACCTGC
>VMDO01041671.1:0-11030 GCA_007922755.1 Pedetes capensis
TGGGGATACACTGCAATGTCTTCTTGTTTCAAGCTTTGTTTTCAATATTTCCAACTACATAAAAGCTTCATATAAACTAAGTATAATCTCAATTTATTAAATGTTTGGTCAGACATTTTAGTGGATTCTGAGACTGCAACCAAAATTTAGAGGACACTTTTCCCCTCTATTGGTAAGTGATGGTGGGGTACAGAGTAAAACAGCATTGGCTTTTTCCATTACACAACTGTTATATCACTTTTAGTTACACTTTTATCAACTTACAAGGTTTATGGAACCTTATGACTAATATGTAGTAAAACTTAAATGCATATTTGGGTTATAGCCCCCTATTTTTCTAATGTACTCATTAAGTTGAAATGTTGATATTGAAATTACTCTATTTTTTCCTTATATTAAACTATTATTTTCAACAGTATTACAAATTAATTAGTATTTATGGAATTTATCTTTTTTCTCATTCTGTTTAAAAAGACTACAAAGGATAAGTCTAACTATGATAATAATTATGGTAAAGATAATGATGATGGTAAAAATAACAATAATGATGGTTACAAATTGTGTACGCAAAGTATACATCAATAGTATTAGTGACATATTTAAAACAATCCTCCAAAAGTTTAACTACAACCTTCCAGGTAGCTTGGTAACCATTTATGTTTTGAAATAATGCATTTTGGAATGAATATAGAACTATTGTTACTATAACAACACTGGTATATTGTGAAATTAAGTAGAGAAAAAATCATAAGGATTAAGTACCTTTTGCTTTTACACACATTTAGGCTAAAAACAAAGAATCATGTGGTAGAATGCCATTTTTTAAACAACGATTTCTATAAGAGTGAAGAAGATACTGTAGATAATCACAAATGAGAAAATTGCAATATCACATTCTAAAATTACATCAAAGTTTCATGCTTTCAAAGTATAATTTTTGAAGAGTTAAGAATTTGATTCTTATAAAATTAAGAAATGAACATGTGCCCAGAGATCTCATTTGATTCATTAATGACAGAACCAGTAAAACAGTACTTTTGATCTAAAATAATGGGTATTTATAGGTAACTTAAAAGGTGAATGTAAGAATATTAGCCACAAAACTGTTTGATGTTCTGTGAAGGAATAAATTGTAGGATTATAAGGCAGAAATCTATCTGACAATATACATATTTTACAAACAGACTGTACAAACAGACTGTTTAGATGGATGTACTTTTTGTAAAATAATTTCCTATTTACCCTCTCATTAGTGCCCAGATCCTAAGATGTACATATTGCTATGGACTGAATTGTATCGCCTCAAATTCATATGTTGAAACTCTTAACTCCTAATGTGATGGTATTCAGAGATGGCACCTTTGGGAGGTTAATGGGGTTTGGTGGAGTCATTTCCATATGGAAGAAGAGGAAGAACAGGGGTTCTGTTAGTTGTTCCAATGACCTAATATCTCCCACGGACCTCACCTCTTATAGTTTCTACCAACTCCTAATGTCAACACTCTGCAAAACAAACCTTTAACGTATGGGTCTTTGGGGATCATTCCATGTTCAAATTATAGCAGGCACCAATTGATAAATAGGCTTCAACACATATGATTGGAATGATTGGCAAT
This sequence comes from Pedetes capensis, assembly GCA_007922755.1. Lineage (NCBI taxonomy): Eukaryota > Metazoa > Chordata > Mammalia > Rodentia > Pedetidae > Pedetes > Pedetes capensis. Next base: position 1,617 of record VMDO01041671.1, read on the forward strand.
GCTTGGCAGTTTGACCTGGAAAGAAAATTAGTTCAGAAGCATATATTATCTTTTTTTTTTTAAATAATCACATGTAGAAGGAATATCCAACTGTTTTATATCATTCTAAAAAGAACATAATCTAGTCAATAATATTTTAGCTTATTATTTCATGCATCATTCTTGAATGATAAAGGTTTCATAGTTATTTTTCTTTATTTTTACAAGTTTATAGATGTGGGTCCTGAGAAGTGATCATATCCCAAAGTAGTCAAATTTTAAAGGAATTTTATTATAGTGATGTAACTCAATTATTTCTATTACCATCTGAGTTATATGCCAAAAATCATGCAGAATTCTATCATTAAAATTATTTTTAGTGATTTAGTAGATGACAATTTGATATTCTCCTTCAATTTTCTTGAAAGCAGAGTGTTGGAAATCTCTGACTTTATAAAATGATTTGTTACTTGCTTAGTCAAATCATTCAGTTCTCACAGTGGATACCAATATTTAAAAGTCTTGCTTCTTTGGCACTCCTGAGTATTATACACCCATTGATATCATCAAAATTATTGAATATTACAGATATACCTCTTTTCAGAATGTGGGAGAAGTTAATTTGTGATAGTATGATGGGAAACGGTAATATCATAGATAATGATATCTATGAGTAGATAATGATATCTACTCTCTTTAGAAGAGAGTAAAGATGGAAGTGGATATCTCAAAATCAATGCTTTTAGGACTGTTTATTCATCCGCATTTCTTGGTAAACTATTATACCTCCCCAGTGGAACATTCTTTCCATATTGCTGATGTTGGGAGTCTGTGGACTGCACAAAGGTTTGTAGGACAGTGATTGTCCCCTGCTCAATCTGAGAAAAGAATATATGTGTGAGTAATAGATAAATGAAAAAAATGAGGAAATGTACAAAAACCTTTGTGAGATTATCCATCTGATCATAGTCATATTTCCAAAGAGGTAAGCTGAAGTTGGGAATTCATCATATTTATTACTTTAGATTGACTCCTCTGAAAGGTTTTTGCCATTGTTATACAAAATATATTTGATTATGCTTAAGTGATGGTTCCCCTTAGACCTCATAAAATTGATTTATGTGCCCTGGAGGCTATACACGTGGATTCAACTTCCAATTGATTCAGGTAATTAAGACTATGAGAAGAAATTTTAAATTATAAAATGGTGGTTATTCCTGTATCCTCCATTTTATTTGGTATAAAGCTATGGTTTGTACAAGATAACTATGTACATGAAATTGTGTACCTTTTTTCTATATATGTTTTTCAGATATATATATATATATATATATATATATATATATATATATATATGCTAGTATTATCAAATAGTGTTAACTTGTTTTTTTCTAATAAGTATCATGAATATTTGCATTATAATTCACATATATATAATTAGTGATGCTTCTGTATCTCTAAATAACTATGTATACAGTATTCAGTATACATTCATTCCAAGACACCTACTGAGTACAGGTATAGAATAATATTTGTGTGTGTGTGTGTGTGTGTGTGTGTGTGTAGTACTAGAGGGCTGATTCCAGGGCCTACCACATATTTTGAAAGCTCTCTACCTCCAAGTAGCCCCCCCCTCAAGCCCTTTTCTTAATTTTTTATCTTCAAACAGTGTCTTGATAAGTTATGAAGATTTCCTTTGGCCTCAAACTTGCAATCCTCCTGCATCTGTTTCCAGAGTCACTGAAATTACAGGGAATTGCCACACACCCACTTAGAATAAGATTTTCAAATTAATTATTTTGAATCTCTAAAAGTCCCTATTGTAATGGATAGGATGATAATCTGAAATCTCAACATACTAGGCAGGAGTTTATTTATCACTATAATAAAGTGTAAATGTAAGCTGTCAATGGTAAAGACAGAAAAGGTAGCTTTATAATCACTCAGGATTCAGGTACCTTTCTCTTATTGCCTCAGGGTTTGTTAATCCCTTTCCAAATTGAAATTTGTATACTCCAGTATTCCTATTCTGTGTCATTAAATCCCTCTGTCATATATTAAGGTCTCCCCCTTAGGATATGCAAAGTGGGTTGGAATTCTTTTCTCACAGTTAGACAGAATTACACTAGTGTTCTTCTGTTGCTGTTGCTAGGTGCTGTTGAATTGAATGCAACTCCTAGCCACCCTCATAGGGTTTTCAATGGCTGATTGTTTGAGGATTGCTTTCGGGAGTAGACTGTCATATCGTTTTCTCATTTTTGCAGCGCTGAGGATCAAACCTGTTTCCTCAGAAACAGCAGAGCAGCACTATACCAACTGAGCTAACCCCCAACCTCCAGGGTCCTTTAGAGATACATTAACTCTAGAGATTAAGATTTTTGTTCTGTAAGGGAGAGAATGTTCGGGACAGTTTTTTGCAATAACTCCTTTCTCCTTGCAAAGAGCATAAATGAGGATGCAAGACAGCTTTTTACCATATTCTTTTCAGTCCTACCTAGTGTCAGAGCCTGGTGGAGTTCCTACAGGAAATACCTACAAAGTCATGTACTCTCTTCACTGCACTCAGAGTGTGACCCCAGTTTGCCCACACTTCTCCTGCAGCAAATTATTTAAAATTTGTAGTTCCTTTTTCTAACTGGTTTATATGTCATCTAGTTGCTCCTATCAAGGAAAGTAATTGCTCAGATTGTGTGCATTCCTGGAGCGATCTGTCCCTGTGGACATCAGGATGATAATTCTCTGTGACTTCACTTCTCTTAATAGTCTTAGGAAAGTTATTTATTTTCAGTTTGTACAGCTTCTTCTTGGAAGGATGTGAAAGATGGTGCCTAAATTCTTTGCTTTTCTGAACAGAAGCCTCAGCCTTCACATATTTTATGTAAACCATATGAACAAATGACATAACATGCTTAGGCATTATTATGAAAAGCAGAGAATGATTACACTAAATAATTGTAACAATTTTTCATTCTCGGTAAGAGAACAAAGGGTAGTAGTATTTTGTTATTTCTACTTTACACCTTTGTATTCTTTCTTCATTTTCCATAATAAGCATTTAATAATTTGTAGTTAATTCCATACAAAGCATTACACATATAATCACTCACTTTTTAATGTCATATAAACAATATAATATTAGAGCAAATATTTAAATGACCAACACACAACAAAAGAAATACATAAAACATTCAAACCATAATTGTCAGTTTAATAAATAGAATTGAAGTTCACATTTTTCTCTAAACTTTCATGTAGCAAGAAAAAAAAATGAAGTAAACATGATCAATTACCTAATGTTCTTCCGAAATTCCCCAGAGAAACAAAAACTTCTTACTGTTAAATTACACATGAAGTTTCTCAGCTGGTAATATATCTCATAAGAGAAATGGCAAAATGAAAAATATCCTCAAAACTACAACAATGAACTTTACAAATCTATTCATTCTTGAAACTTTAGAGAAAAGTCAAAAGACAAATATAAATGATATTCAGAGTCACAGATAACTTAATGGATATTACTTTCTAAGAGATAAACTAATATAATCTAACTATATAAAATTCTCATTAATTGTGACCCTAGAATAGATTTTATGGATTCCACAAAAGGAGATATTGCATATTAAATATTATGGTGTGCCATTCCAAAGATAAATAGCAATGATCTCCTATTCCTGGTATTTATAAGATTGTGTATTCTTTCCTATACTGTGTTAGTTTTAGTCTCTGTGACCAACAGAAAATGGCAGATCTTACAGTGTATAGCTTCTGAGGCTAGGATGTAAATGGCCTTGTGATTTTCTGTGTTCTCTTACTCTTGGATCATTTACTCTGAGGGAAACCAGCTGTCATGTTATAAAGGACACACAAGAGTCCCTATGGAGAAATCATCTGGCAATGAAATCGGGGACTCTTGGCAAGAAACCACTGTGGAAGGGGCTCTTTGTCCCAAAATAAGCCTTCAAATGATTGCAATAGCAACTAGCACCTTAACAACTTCATTAGATTCTTTGAGAGAGAATCACCCAAATAAGCTACTGCAAAATTTCCATTCCACAAAAAAACGACTTTTAAAGTTGTTTTGAGGTAAACTATTACACTGTGAGAAATAATCAGTTCGTGTTTTCTTTCCTTTGTCTCATCTACCTTTGGGACAGGAGCTACACAAAAATTTAGTGCACCGTTTAATTTCTGAAAAACTGACTCTAAACATTGTTTTTGTTCTAAAACTTTAATTCAGTATGTTTTTCTTTCAAAATAAGATGGTTTTATAAGTTAGGAACATCAAAAGCTTTTGCAGAAAGCCAAGAAACATTACAGGCACATGCCTGTAATACCAGTGACTATGGAAGTTGAAGCAGAGGAATCATAAATTCAATGCCAGAGGCAGTCTGTGAAATACATCAGGCTCTGTCTCAAAAGTAAAAATAAAATGGGTGTGTGTGTATGTGGCTCCATAGTGGAATGCTTGCCTATCCTGTGTGAAGCCTTGGGTTCTATCACCAGTACTGGAAAAAAACGAACGGAACCAAAACAAAAGCTCTGCAGAAGTAAACATTATCCAAACAAGTATGCAAAGATGTGTTACATTCATGAGTTTCATTTTATTTTTTTTTTAGTTTTACAAAATTAACTGATAACATTTATATATGCACATAATGATAATCTGTGTATTATCAAATGGTTCTGTGGCCTAAGAGTCACCTGACTTGCATAAAAAAAGTAATTTTAGGAAGAAACATTGGGAACCTCATCAAAAGAAAGAACCCAGCAGCAACACTGACATGACATGGATCTCAGGAAATATTAAAAATAAAATCATACATTTATAGTGTGCTTGCTCTCAGGCATTGTGTAGGTATTGTGTCACACAGGCTTGCAAAGTTACACATTATGGGGAAACCTTGTTTGCCTGTTCTGTCTTACGTGCAGGTTCTCAGTCGAATAATGAGAGGCTTTACACATAAACGTTGACAGTGAAAAGTTGGGCTTAGAAACTTGCAGAATTCTTTAAAACACCAGAAAAAAATCAATACACCTCTCATGGATTATCTGATTGTGAGCAACTTACTTTCTTGGTGCACCTGCCAGGATTAATTATGAGCAAACTGTTCCTCTTGATAGCTGAATGAATTGACTTGATATATGAAGTAATTTCATACAAATGTGCTGACCTTAGAGGACTACCTATCAAACCCAATGATTTTGGTTGAAGAATAATTATAATCGAGCCCATTTTTGATACTCCAAATAAAAATAAATATTCTCATGAGTTAGGATGAAAAATAATATTTTCTTGGAGATATTTTTAATGAACATAAGCTTGGGTTTTTCTGACTTCTTAAAGAGTAGTTTATACAATAAAAATGTACAATGGCAGTTCTGATCATTCTTGTTATTTTCTTGTAGAAAATAATACATTAAGTAATTCATAATGAACAAAATTAAGCCATTATTTGATTCAAAAATCCATTTCAACCTGATCAACTATATAAGCACATATTTTTAAAATTAAAGCTTACAATATAATCATGGTTCTATTAGTGTGAACAAGTGATTGCCTCTATACACCCCTCTACTCTAGCACCAATGTGTGACTTCTCTACCTCCAGCTCTAATGCCTGCTGATGACTGGGAATAATTTGTAATTACATTGTCAGGTCTGCCATTCTTCATCCAGGTTGTTGTTGTTGGGTGCCGTCGAGTCGGTATCCGACTCATAGCGACCCTCTGTGCAACAGGGGAAACACTATTGTCAGTGCTTCTCTGCTGTTCATAGGGTTTTCAATGGCAGATTGATTTTTGGGAGGGGGTTGCCAGGTCCTTCTCCCAAGCCTACAAGCCTACAGCTTCTGGTGTTCCCTGGCGGTCTCCCATCCAGGTACTAACCAGGCCCGACCCTGCTTAGCTTCCGAGATCTGACGGGATCGGATGCCACAGGGCTACAGCTGCAGGCTTTCATCCAGGTAGATGATAGCTATTAACAAGAGAAAGGTTATCAATGTAGAAATGATTCCAAAGAAGTTCAATAATTTGTCAGTACTGGGGCAAATGGTGTTTCTGTTAAGCCAAATTTTCCTGATTGTGGAAAATTTATCTCTGAAAGAAGTGCCACTATTATTATAATTATAATTATAATTATAATAATTATTATTATTATTTGAGAAGAAAAGGGCAAGGGTATAAGTGGAGGATCCCAAGCCACTATACAAAATGTATTCTATCCTTTACCCTGACAGTCCATGTCCATAATTACAAACTTGAAAAATTCATATAACTTATTTTTATCGTGATTGAATGTTGCTAGAATATAGATTACTGAAAGTAATTGTTTTTGCACAAGCCTGGATTGTTCTGTAAGAGTTCACAAATGCTTAGGTGAATATTAAAGGATATGTTTTGATTCTATACTTAAAGATATACTATACAGTTATGATATGAAATTTACATTTCTTGGTTTTAGTTCATCAAAATTCCTAGTAATATTTTCATGGTCATTGCAAGTCTTAGCATTTTATTAATTTTAATTTGTAGAAAAATTGCTCTGTTGAGGCATTAGCAATTACAATTATTTACAAAGTTCATAAAGTATTCCTAAATTCAGAAAAATAAAGCATTCTTTTATATATAATGTTCCAACATTATAATGTGGTTGCGTGAATAATACTTTTATTTAAAAAAATCAGATAGTAATGCTACTGTGAATATCTCAAAATATCACAATAAATATGTTTATCAAATGAAGCTTAGATTATTAATGAGCATGGAGAATAACATTTGACTGAATATCATCTGTCTCAGAAAAGATGATAAAAATGTTACATAAGTACGTATATATATATGTTTATATGTAGATATATATGTATAATATATATACATATATATTATATATGTATAGAGAGAGTGAGAGAGAGAGAGAGGGAGAGGGAGAGAGAGGGAGAGAAACAGAGAGAGAGGAAGAGAGAGAGAAACAACCTCAAAGAACTAAGGACCAATCCCAAGAAACTGGTTGGAAATTAGCCTACTTTGTATCATAATAACTTTGTAGTCTTGAACTGCAACCATAAGAAAAGTAAACTATCAGTCACAAAAAATACCTTGGAGAAGTATTCAGTGAATTTGTATGTGAATTTATTACCTTAGACTGCAAAAGAATATACTAGAATAAATAATTATGTTGACATGATGGTTGATATTATCATTATAAAATGTTTTAATATAGTCATGTAACTTACTACCATGGATATCATGATTTTCACTATCTTTTAAAGAAATTTCTAGATCTTTATGTTCATTCTTCAGCTATTCTTCCTTCAACGTTTTTATTGTGGAATTTTTATATAGACAACTATTTTCTATAAATAAAAATACCAGAAGGAGCAGTTTTGTGATTATTTTTACATTGATCATTATGGCCATGAAAATGTTTAATTTACTTGTTTTGGTGCTGTTGTGTAATTGCAACATCACTTTTGCTGCATATTTCAAATATAGAGGTTTTTTTTTAAGAGGAGAAAAGATTTTTTTAATATTTTACAATTATATTTTAATTCTATTAATGTTACATATTTTAAATTAGCATGGCTTGAAATTTTTATAAACCACTGTGAGCATTGTGAGTCAAAGCATTAGCTCACTCAAATAATTACAAACAAATAAATTCAAAGTTAATTTCATCTTTGGCCAAGAAATATAATTAGGATTAGCTCCTTGTTTTAGCAACTAGACATGAATGAGACCACCCTGTTTTCTTGTAAATCTTTTGTCCAGTCTAAATGGAATCAAATTGCTTTAATAGAATTAAACTAAAATTATCATAATGGTTCCATGGGTACTTACTATGGAAAATTTGACATGCAATTTCATAAATATGTTTTTTATTTCATTGAAATAAAAATACATTGAAATAAAATTCGTAAATAATTTCTGAATTTATTAAAATTTTATTTTAAAGATGAGATGAAGTATAAAAATATATTGTATATTTGATCAAAAATTTTCTTCTTAATTTTTATACTTCTAGAATAAGCACAGTGGCTACATGATTATAAGCTTGTCCTCAATAGATTTGCATTAATTTCAGAAATTATGGCCTCTGCTTTATTTCTTCTCTTAGTCCAGTCCAATACATTTAAAAACTTTCCCCCTATTTCTTTTAAAAGCTCAATAATGTACAAAATAAACATCAAATTTTCAACAGATTTTCATCTCTGATTCTATCTCATTGAAATATTCACATTTAAAATTTTGCCTGGCTTTTCTCAATATATGGTCTGATAATAGTATGGATTTGATTTCTGCAGCCTAGAAAAGATTGTTTCATTATTTGTATACCTGTTCCATATGTTCAACTGTTTCAGCATGCAATTTCAAATAATTTTATCAAATATCATTTTTCTATTGTCTTCTGTAAATGTGTTGCTTCTAGAACATTGAAACATAAATATAAACCTAACTATATTTTTGTTGAGTGCCACAATTATAATTTTTGCTTGCATTATTTTTACTTTGTGGAATTCTATTATATAGATTTTGTATTAGAATTTTTTAAACCCTAAAATTGAATGTGTGCTTACTTATATGTCAGCAACATTTCATTATCCACCATTAAATCTGTTTTTTGGTAATCTATAATTGCAGAAATTCTCTCTGACCTGTTTAAACTGTAAATTAGATGAGAATATTTTTGTGCTAATTTTCATTGTTCGCACTGGTAAATAAATCTTCATTAAATCAATAATTTGTGATACCTTGATTACACATTTTATGTAAATGACATTGGTCAGAAATTGGCGTATTTTTTGTTTCCAACTTTAAAAAATTAGCAGACTTTTTTCTCTTTCTTTCTTTCTTTTTTTCTTTCCTTTCATTTCCCTTTCCCTTCCCTTTTCTTTCTCTCTTCCTTTCTTTCCTTTTCTTTCTCTCTCTCTCTTTCTTTCTTTCTTTCTTTCTTTCTTTCTTTCTTTCTTTCTTTCTTTCCTTTTTTCTTTCTTTCTGCAGTGTTGAATCCACTGCTAGGTATATGTTCTAGCATTGGGCTGCACTGTCAACTCTCTTTTTAATTTTTATTTTGAGATAAGATTTTGCGAAATTGTGCAGGCTGCCTCTGGCCTTGATTTCATAATCTTCCTGTCTCAGTCTCCTGAGTCTCTGGAAGTACAAGCATGAGCCATTTTTTCCAGCTAAGCAGACAATATTTGACGACTTTCTCTTTGCTTTTTTGTTCTTATTAAAGTAAATTACTGTTTCCTAATATGATTTTGACTTAATGCAGACTGGAAATAACAATCTAAACAACACAAAAAATAAAAGTTTGCCCTTACTGTATAATATTTCAATACTTTTTCATCAAAAATAAAATACAAATTTAAAAGTAAAATTATTTCTTGTACATTTTCATTGTTCTTTCTTAAATATTAGAAAAATCGTTAGGATTTT
>VMDO01041672.1:0-11030 GCA_007922755.1 Pedetes capensis
GCTGTAGGCTTGGGAGAAGGACCTGGCAACCCCCTCCCAAAAATCAATCTGCCATTGAAAACCTTATGAACAGCAGAGAAGCACTGACAATAGTGTTTCCCCTGTTGTACAGAGGGTCGCTATGAGTCGGATACCGACTCGAGGGCACCTAACAACAACAACAACATTGATGAATCTATTTAGTATTCATGTAGCTCAGAGCAACTTTGTATTTGGGATTGATAGTGATATGTATTATTCCAAATGAGTGATTTGAGGACTTCCTTTGCTTTATCTTTGCTATCATGAGAGTTTTTCTTTATAAAATTACAAAAGAAAAATTCTAACATGCTAAGAAAAAAATCCCACAAAGTAAATATGGTTTAATATGAAATACATTTTAGTATTTTTTATATAAATTCATTTAAGGCATAATGGGTGTTAATACTTATTTCTGAAAATAGCAAAATTTTTAGCAGTTCTGAACCATTTCAGATATCTTGTGAAAATAGTAATTTAAGATAATTGCTGTTTACCCATATCTGAAATGGAATCTGTTCTTATTCTGTACATGTTACCTTCAATATTGTACACTCACATTAATAAGACCTCCAGGATATCTGAACTGAGATCACCAATTCATTTCATACAAGTCTTTAAATAGACAGCAGAGACCGGATTATTTAAATGTATTTGTTGGCCTCAGTTAAATTCATTTACTTAGTATTGGCTGAAGGCTTTTTATTCATCTTTTCATTCATCTAGTTTCTCCTTTCCAGGTTAGGTGAGGTTTTGTTTTTTTGGTTCCTGACTCATGTCATCCTTTGTTTTCCTTGTTTCACCTGACTTTTCTACACATACTCCTTCCTACCACTTCACTAAATAAAATATAATGTGTAGATCTAGATAGTCTATAGCTAAATGATGACATCATTTGTAACTTGTACTTTCCTAATTTGACTGTGCTGATACTTTTCCATGTGGAAAAGTGGGTCTGTCTGGTAGCTAAATTATAGAAATGTTAGGGGGGAAAGTATTTGTCTACTTTATCTACATAAACCTAGTAGAAGTCATTTCTGTTCAGTTGACATTATTTAATTCTAGTGAGCATTTACTTTCTTAAAATTATAAAAATATAATGTTTAAAAGGCATAACTCTTCACCTTAGGAAAATTATTCATTTCTGAGAGCAAAGAAATCAATTGGGAAGTAGGTGCTCTGCTCTTTGAGTGTACCAAGGGAAATTGATTTATGGAACACGGTGTAGTCCTCGCCCTCTAAACAATTTCTGAGTCTCTGTTGCAGCTATGTTGTAGTAACCTAGGGAACATTGCCTCTTATTCTAGCCCACCCTTCTCACATTTGCTTAGATGGGACAGAGCTACGAGTTATTTTATTTATTTGAAATAATCTTGGGAGAAGGAATTGAGTTTAGTAGTTGGTCATCTTTTGTTTACATCAAGGTCAATATTCTTTTGACATTTTTCAAATGTAGGTATAGTAGTGTGAGATAGAGTACCTCAAAACCTTCTTTTATAGTTTATATAGAGAGGATAAAACATTCCTATTTTTACATTCTGCTATGATCATAACTAGATTTTGGATGTGACATTAAAACAGTTTGTTGGCAGGGCACTGTGGCACACACCGGTAATCACAGTGACTTGGGAAGAAGAATCAGGAGGATTCTAAATTTGAGGCCAGAGCCAGCATATGCAACTTTGCAAGACCCTGTCTCAAAATAAGAAAATTTAGGAAAGGTGCTTAGAATATAGCACAACGGTAGAGCACTTGCCTAGCATGCATGAGGCTCTGGATTCAACTTCTCAGTATTGGAGTCAGGGGAAATAACAATTGTTGGATACTTGGTATGGTGCCTTGCATGGACAGTAAGCACTCATACGTGCTTGACAAACATCTAATATTATTTAGTGTTGGTTTCTTCTTGGTGGGAAGCACATAGAAGTGAAGTCAATGCTGTGGGGTTTTTTTCCCCCCCTTTTACAGCATGTACAGTATAAGGGTTTGAATCCAAGGCCTTGTACTTGCTAGACAAGTGCTCTACCACTGAACTGTACCCCAGCCCTTTTTTTATTTTTTTATTTTGAGACAGGATCTTGCTAAGTTGTACAGGCTGCCTCTGGCCTGGTACCTCTGATACTCCTATCTCAGCCATCTCAGTTGCTGGAATTACAGCTGTGTGCCATGGTGCCTGGCAGTGCTGTGGCTTTAATTCATGTTAAATGGACAATATTCAGAAACTGGAAATAAAAGTTTTGTTATTGTTGTTTGGGTTTTTTGTTTGTTTTTTGGTTTGTTTGTTTTTGGCAGTACTTGGAGGTTGAACCCAGGGCCTTATACATACTTTGCAAGTGCTCTAGCCCTGAGTTGCACCCAAGTCTATGTTTTATTTTTTTATCTTGAGACAGGGATTTGCCAAGTTACACAGACTGCTTCTGGCCTTGAACCTCTTCCTGCCTCTGCCTCCTGAATTGCTAGGATTATAGGTGTGAGTCACTGTGCCCAGCTTTGAACAGTCTTAAATAGAATAAAACTATTTCCAGCTAGGCATGGTGAGTGGTGACTCACGCCTGTTATCCCAGTGACTTGGGAAGCAAAGGCAGGAGGATGTCAGGTTTGAGGCAAGAGGCAGCCTATGTAACTTAGCAAGACTCTGTCTCAAGGTAAAAAATAAAAAATGAGCTGTGGGTACAACTCAGTGGTAGAGCACTTGCAAAGTATGTGCAGGGCCCTGGGTTCAACTCCCAGATACTGCAAAAAATAAAAAAATTTAAAAAAAATTTTAAAAAGTTGAAAAGTAGAATAAATTAGAATCAATGAGATTTTTTAAAAAATTTTAATCATTCTTTAGAAAATAAGCATCTTTTTTGTAAGTACTTAGGGTAATATTTTTCCCTAGACAGGTAATATTCAAATAACAATTAGAAACAGCTCATGTCTATTTTCAAAAGGCTAACCTAGTATTTAAACTATATAGTCATACTAGAAATTGATGCTCAAAGAGCTTATTTTTGGTTGATTAAGGTATTTGCTTTTTTTTTTTTATCTCAGATTTCTTAATCTCTTGGGTTTCTTTATTTCTTGGGTTTGGAGTAGGGGAAAATAGGCAGATAATTTCTTTTTTCTGGTCCTTCATTTTGCTGCATTTGCCTCATTGACACCATTTGGAGAAATGCATTTCATTTGACTTATTAGAAACTATTTAAGTAGGGACTTCCTAGTGTCTCAGGGGGAGCCTAGACTCTGGTTTAGACCTAGCACTATTTCTGTTTCCTTCATGAACTATACAGTATGGTTTCCCAAAGGTATGGCAAGAAAATAGGAAGAATTCTTATTGTTATCAGGCCAAGTGTCTGTCAGGAACTCAGCTGTATTTTGAGCTTTCAGTAATAAAGAAGAGTATTAATGTCTGGGTTCTTTGAAGAGAAACTACTGTCAGGACTATATAAGATATGCCCTTACCTTCAAGCTTACAGCAATCTAAAAGAAATGAAACGTTAACAATAAAAATTAAAGTAACTGTTAAAACAATATTAAATATTTAACTAAGTCATAAATTTTGTTTATGGTTTAGAAGTGACCAAAAGAGCACTAGTTAAAAAGAGTAGTAGTCAGAAGAGAGATTTGTTTTCATTGGTGAAGAGTTTTAAACGTGAACTTAAGGGGTCACCTGTGGTAGATAATATAGTACAACTAAAGTTTAGGAAAGGTTAACATCATTTTGGGGAATAACGACTAGATCTTTTTGACTGAACCAGAGGATTTTTGTGAGTAATGATGAGAAAAACAAAATCAGGTCAGGTTGTGATATTCTGATTTTGAATGCTGTTTGGACTTTATTCTTTCTGTTCTTTTAGATGCTGAAGAATTTTGAGCACTCTGGTATAAATTTAAATAACATTGGAATGATATTTTGGTGAAATGTAGAGAAATATTTCAGTGGCAAAGAGAGTGTGTATAGTACATATATGAAGTGTGTGTAATGCTGAATTACTATTGGTGGATGTGGGGAAAAATTAAGCACACGAGAAACTTTGAAGAAAGGTTTGACAGATGTCCAGTTGACTACAGAGCTATACTATCTGATAGAGTAGCCATTAAGCCGCCTGAAATTAAAAGTGTTATTCTTCAGTCTCACTTGGTAGTGCTCAGTATCTGTTCTTTGCTTGAGGCTACCATGTTAGAAAGTGTTATGATATAGAACTCTGTATCATCACAGAGTTTCTCTTGGATAGTGCTGCTGTTGAAACTTGTGGAGAGAAGTTACATATGACTTAGTTTTTTTCCCCCAGTATTGGGGGGTTAAACCAAGGGCTTCATGCATTCTAGTCAAATGCTTTACTACTGAGCTTTTTTATTATTTTATTTTGAGAAAGGGTCTTGTTAAGTTGTGCAGGCTGCCTCTAGCCTCCAACTCCTGCTTTTCCTGCCTCAGCTTCCCAAGCTGCAGGGATTACAGGTGTGTGATGTGGTGCCTGGCTATGATTAAATTTTTCACTCAGGGAAATCATGATCCAGTTACTGTTGCTTAGCCTTTATTTATTTGAAATTGGATTATGTATGGATTTACTTTTGTGTGCTTTTCTCTGTGCTCATTCCTTTTAAAGATGATTAGGAAAAAGAGGAACCTGGATGTATGGAAAAAGAGAAGTGAATATTGGAACTGAAATAGAGATTCATTCATTCCTTCCTTCCTTCCTTCCTTTCTTTTATTTTTTGATCTGTGTAGCCCTGGCTGGCATGGAACTTGCTGTGTAGCCTAGGCTCCTCTCAGATGTGTTGCAATCCTCCTGCCTCTGCCTCCTTAGTGGTGGGATTACAGGTATGCATCATCACACTCAGAAGTAGAGATTTTAAAGTGTTGGGAATCTTGAGAATGGGAAGGGAATCTGAAGCCAAGTAGCCTGGCCATTGAGTAAAAATACCAAACTTTCTGTAAGTCTAAGCTTCCAGGTTTCTGTTCTTCCGGACTCTTCATTATTTATTTATTTATTTATTTTACTTCACTGTAAATTCTTTTTCTTTTTCTTTTTCTTTTTGTGGTACTTGGGTGTTAAAACCAGGGCCCCACACATACTTTGCAAGTGCTCTATCACTGGGCTGCATCCTCAGTCCATTTTTTATTTTTTATCTTGAGACAGGCTGCCTCTGGCCTTGAACCTATGTTCCTCCTGCCTCTGCCTCCTGAGTCCCTTAGATTACAGGCATACACCACCACACCTGGCTACTTCATTGTATTTTTATGGACTTAGAGCATTGTGTATATAAATATAGGATGGGAGCAGTGATTACAAATATTAGACATTTTTCTTTGGGATGAAGCTATAAAAAATATTATCAGTATGCATGTTATGCAACAAATTTTTGTATTTTTCAAATGAATTCACAGACCCTATGTGTGTGCAGGGGTGATCTGTAATTTTTCTAGTTGTTAGGTACCATCGAATTGTGTCTGACTCATAACGACCCTTATAGGGCTTTCAATGGCTGATGGTTTCGGGATTGCCTTGGGAGTGGATTGCCATGTCCCGGGACATCAGAGACTGCAGAGTGGCACTCTACCAGCTGAGCTAAATCCCAGCCCAGTTTGTCTAGTGGCAAATAAAAATCTCTTCAACCTAATCTGTTTTTCCTGTACTTTTCTCTGTATTAGAAATGGTACTAGTATCTGCTCATTTTCTTAAGCTGAAAATCTCAGAGTAAACTTTAAGGTTTTTTTCTCCCATTCCTAATTCTCCACTGCTGCCACTCCGAGCCAATTTGCCATCATTTCTTCCTTGTATACTGCTTTCCTAACCAATCTCCCACCTTTCATTTTTCTTTCCCTACAGCTCTTTCTCCATATTCACTGTGGTCTTTTAAAATATATGTCAGATTATGCCATTTCTCTGTTTAAAATTCCTTAATAAGTTTTCATCACACACAGACTAGAATAAAATCCAGACTATTTATTATGCCATTTGGCCTCATATACTGCATTTTCTCTGATCTTATCTCCTAACACTCTTCCCCTTAACTGCTATACTCATACAACTCTTGCTTCTGTCCCAAAAACACTCCAAGCATATTCTGCTCTTAATGTATTTGCACTGCCTTTACCTTTCCAGAGCGTGGTACATTTTTGAATCTAATTTGCACCTTTTCAACAGTTTTTAGAGGGCTACATAATCAAATACTGATTAGAATAGTGTGTGGATTGGATTCATGGTTGAGAGAGCTGAGAGCTCTAATTCTAATCCACATCTGATTGTAAAGCCTTCTAAAACTCTTTGAAAGGGTGCAAATTAGATTTGAGAATACACAGTATTTTTCTTGCACATCTTTACACACTGGTTCTGAGATTTTCATATAGTCTTAAAGCATGTTGCCCCCAGAAATGTCCTTCATGATTATTTATTACAAAATTTTGTTGCTAGATGTCGTCTGACTCATAGTGACCCTATGTACAACAGACAAAACAGTACCTGACACTGTCTGATTCCTGGCACTATTGTCAGTGCTTCTCTGCTATTTATAGGGCTTTCAATGGCTGATTATTTTGGGAATGGGCTGCTGAGTCCTTCTCCTAAGCCTACATACACGGTATTCCCAAGCAGTCTCCATCCAAGTACTAAATAGGCCTGGCCCTGCTTTGTTTCTGAAATCTAACAAGATTGGACACCATGGTGGTACAGCTGTAGACCTACTATGAAACAGTTTCCCACACATGCTTTTGTCTTATTTTAGGTCACTTTTATGCTCTAAAAGTTTGTTGTGTGTCTCCTCCCCTAGAAGCAACTTTGTCAAGGCAGAATCCTGTCATGCTAAGGAGGGCCTGCCAATTAGAAGTAGGTGCTCCACAAATACATTCAATTAAGGAACAGACTTTATTCTGCCCCTGAACAAGACTGGTGAGTCACAGTTATCTCCTATAAAAATGAGAGTAGACCAGAAGGTTTCTGTGGGCTTTTCCAACTCTAGTATGTGATTTTTCTTTCATTTTAAAATTTTCTTTTATTTTATTTTTTGTGGTGCTTGGAGTCAAACTCAGGGCCTCAAGCATGATAAGCAAGTGCTCTGCTATTGAGGAATACCCATAGCCCCAGTATATGCTGATTTTAAATCATTGGGAGCTACTCTTACAACTTTCTTTCTGGGGGGTGGAGCAGGAAACCAATTGCATATATTTGATCCAAGTTTGTTGTTGTTGTTGTTGTTAGGTGCCGTCGAGTCGGTATCCGACTCATAGCGACCCTCTGTACAACAGGGGAAACACTATTGTCAGTGCTTCTCTGCTGTTCATAGGGTTTTCAATGGCAGATTGATTTTCAGGAGGGGGTTGCCAGGTCCTTCTCCCAAGCCTACAGCTTCTGGTGTTCCCAGGCGGTCTCCCATCCAGGTACTAACCAGGCCCGATCCTGCTTAGCTTCCGAGATCTGACGGGATTGGATGCCACAGGGCTATGGCTGCAGGCAGTTTACATTTAAGAATCCCTAAATTTTACTTTACTTATGGAAACGTTTCTGTCATGGAAAGTACATCTTTTAATATTTTAATTTCTCTGCTGAAATATTTCATAGCTTATCTTTTCTTTAAATTCCTGGGGGATGTAGTGGTTTACTCCTGTAATCCCAGCACTCTGGAGGTGGAGGCAGGAGGATTGTAAACTTAAGGTTAGTCTGGGCAACATAGTGAGTTCCAAGCCACCTGGGGCTACATAGCAAGACCCTGTCTCAAAAAAAAAAAAAAAGAAAAAGAAAAAAAGAAAAAGAAAACCAACTGATAATAGCAGTTGTAAAGTTCTTTTTTGCCCCCTCTTCCCCTCACCCTTCTATTTTTTAAAGTTGCTTGAGATTGAAAACAAAATTAAGCAGAAAGCACATGTTTCTCATATATGCCCTAACGGCACACACACATAACCTCTCCCATTATCAGTGTATCTCACGAGAGTGGTACATTTGTTGCAATTGATGAACTTATATTGACACACTGTTATCAACTCAGAGTCTATAGTTTATATTAGAGTTCATTTCTTTCTGCATTACTAGGGGTGTTGAACCCAGGGCCTCGTGCATGCTAGACAAGTGCAAGTATCACTGAGCAGCACCACAACCCCTTAAAAAAATTTTTTTTTTTTCTATTTTGAAACAATGTTTGGCTAAGTTGCTCAGGCTGCCTCTAGCCTTGAATTTGGGATCCTCCTGCTTCAGCTTCCTAAATTGCTGGGATTATAGGTGTGTGCACTGGCACCTGGCTTCAGATTCATTCTTGGTGTACATTCTGGAGGTTTTGAGAAATGTACAATGACATGTATCCACCATTATAATGTCTTACAGAATAGTTTCCCTGCCCTAAGTGTTTTCATCTCCCCCTCCTCCCTTAACTCCTGGCAACTGCTGATCCATAGTTTTACCTTTCCCATAATATCATATAGTTAGAATCATACAATATGCAGTATTTTCAGGTTGGCTTCTTTTTAATAGTATGCATTTAAGGTTTTGTCATGTTTTTGTGTGACTTGACAGTTGATTTCTTCTTAGCAATGTGTAATATTCCACGTCTGGATATATGTACTATATTTATTTACCTACCGAAGGGCATCTTGGTTGATTCCAAGTTTTGGCATTTAAAAAGCAGCTATAAACATCTGTGTAAGGTTTTTGTTTGGCCCTAAGTTTTCAGCTCCTTTGGGCAAATACCAAGGAGCATGATTGATGGATTATATGGTCAGTGTGTGTTTAGTTTATTGCAGTGAACTGCCAGACTGTCTTCCTAAGTGGCTGTATCATTTTGTATTCCCACCAGCAATGAATGAGAGTTCTTCTTATTTCATATCCTTGGCAGCATTTAATGTCAGTGTCCTGGATTTTTGTCAGTCTAATATGTGTGTGTAGCTAGGGTTTATCTCAGTTGGTAGAGTACTGTTCTCTGAAGCCCTAGGTTTGATCCCCAGCACCAAAAAGTTGGAAGAAGGATGTGGCAGTTCACTTCCAAAACAATCCTGAAACAATCAGCCCTTGAAAACCCTACAAATAACAGAGAAGCATCAACATAGTGCCAAGCATGGCACAGTGTTGGGGAGTGTTTCCTTCTGTTGTACATAGGATTACGATGAGTTGGACCCAACTCTATGGAACCTAACAACAACATACTGTGACTGGGTGTTAGCTCAGTTTGTAGAGTGCTGCTCTGTGCTTTTTGTGGCCCTCGGTTCAATCCCCAGCATTACCAAAATGGGAGAAGGATATGGCATCCCACTCCTGAAACTATCTGCAATCAAAAACCTTATGAGGGTCACTATGAGTCGGACATGACTTGAAGGTACCTAACAACAATAGTAGGTGTGTAGTGGCAACTTATTGTGGTTTTAATGTATATTTTTCTTAATTATATGTTATGGCAGTTTTTTTATGTGCTTATTTATCATCTCTCTACTTCAGTGAGTTGTCCAGGTCCTTTGCATCCCCTCTTCCTTTTTTGTGGTATTTGGGGGTTGAACCCAGGGCCTCACACATACATGCAAGCTCTAGCCACTGGGCCACACCCCTAGCCCATCTTTTATTTTGTGTCAGGGTCTTGCTAAATCGCGCAGGCTGCCTCTGGCCTTGAGCCTGCTATCCTCCTGCCTCCTTCTCCTGAGTTGCTGGAATTATAGGCATGTGTCACTGCGTCCAGCCTTTGCTCATTTTTTAATCAGGTTGTTAAATTTTCTATTGTTGAGTTTTAAGAATTCTTTGTATATCTTGGATAATGTTCCTTTATCAGATACATCTTTTGTAAATATTTTTTCCCAGTTTATAGCTTCTCTTGTCATTCTCTTGATAGTGTCTGTAAAAGGCAGAGAGGTTTTAAATTTTAATGAAGTTCACCTCAGCAGCTGTTTCTTTCCTGTATTGTGCTTTTGGTGTTGTATCTGAAATGTCATCACTGTACCCAAAATCATGTATTTTTTTCTCTGGTCTCTTCTAGGACTTTTTTTTTTTTTTTTTTTTTGTGGTATTAGGGGTTGAACCCAGGTCCTTGCACTTGCATGCTTTACAAGTGCTGGACCACTGAGCTGCAACCCCAGCCCCCCCACCCCCACTTTTTTTCCTTTACTTTTTGAGACAAGGTCTCAACTAAGTTACGTAGACTTCCTCTGGTCTTGAACATGTGATCCTCCTATCTCTGCCTCCCAAGCCGCTGTGATTATAGGTGTGCACCACCACACCCGGCCTTCTTCTAGGACTTTTATAGTTTTATGTTTTACATTTAGATTCATTTTTGAGTTAATTTTTCTGAAAAGTATTAGGTTTGTGTTTAACTTTCTTGGATCAAATCCCAGACCTTGCAGCACGTGCTCAGCACACACTCTGCCTCTGAGCTCAAATCCCATCCTCAAGATCTATGCCTAGATTCATTTTTTCATTTAGATGTCCAGCACTTTTTCTCCATTGTTTTGCTTTTGCTCCTGTGTCAAATATCACTTGAGTATGTGAGTTTATTTCTGGGCTGTATTTTGTTTCATTGATCTATTTATTTTTTCTTTCAGCAATACCACGCACTGTTTTGATTACTGTAACTTTATGTTGTTGTTGTTGTTAGGTGACCGTCAAGTCAGTATCCAACTCATAGTCACTTATGACTATGAAAACCCTCATAGGGTTTTCAATGGCTGACATTTTCGGGATTGCCTTGGGAGTGGATTGCCAGGCCCTTCTCCCATTTTCGCAGTGCTGGGAATTGAACTCGGGACCTCAGAGACTGCAGCGCAGCGCTCTACCAACTGAGCTAAATCCCAGCCACTGTAACTTTATAGTACGTCTTTTTTGGTGAATATTTTTAAAAACTTATTTGCACATATTGTGCAAAATAATGGATTTCATTATGACATTTTCATACATGACTATATTTTGATCTTATTTCCCAATACTTTCTCTTGTCCTATTCTTGCTAATCCCCCACCTCTTCTCAAATAGTCCCCCTTCTACTTTGCTGTCATCCTTGCCACCGCTGCTGCCGCCCCCCTCCCCTCCCTCCCTCCCTCCCTCCCTCCCTCCCTCCCTCCTCCT
>VMDO01041673.1:0-11028 GCA_007922755.1 Pedetes capensis
GGAGAAAAACTTTAATCATCATCTTTTAGCAACTCAACTTTTCTCAATGGAAAATTGTCTTCTCAATGGAAAATTTTAGTCCTTAAAAAGATAGATTCTCCGTCTTTTCATGCGTTGAGGAAGAATAACATTCAGAAATACAATTTTTTTTTTTAGGAGAAAAACTTTAATCATCATCTTTTAGCAACTCAACTTTTCTTCTTTCTTCTCTATTGTTGGCAAGGCCATATCACCACACTTTTTGAAAAACATATGGATAATTCACTGTCGTTTCTGAAATTAAGCATATGGTTACATGTTGTAGTCCAAAAACCCAAGAAAATGTTTTCTCCGGGCAGAAAGAGCTTGTCTTTCATTTTGGATTTGAGGATTGGCCTGAATTCCGAACGAGCATGGAGCTGGCCACCGAGCAGTTGCAGCTATCGGCACAGTGTCTCCAAGGGACACTGGGGCCCCTTGGTGACGTGGGGACTGCGGCAGCACCACGCCCTCCTTTTCCACTGAGGCCTGGCAGGTTGGGCGCCATGCTCCTCCTCTCTGCGGGTCCCCGGTCACTTGGCTGTAGCAGGCATCCTGTGAGGGCTGCCCCGGGTCTTGCATGGGCTCGTAGGGATGGAGGAGAGAAGACCCTCTGCCCCTTTCTCCTAGGTGGGGATTTGCCACCTGGACATGTCACGGTTGGTTTCTGGTCACGAACTGTCACTTCACAGGTGAGGCAGAGCTTGGGTTTCAGGAAAGGAGAAGCAGAGTAAATTGAAGAAATACTGGATTTCCAGTTAGATGAATTCACTGAGAGGTGATGCTCCTGTTTACTTGAGGGCGGTGGTAGGGCACACTGAGGAAGGAGCACACACAGTTCCAAGGCACCCACAAGTCTGCTCAGCCCCCGTGACTTAAGAACAAAACAAAACTCTTTATTAGAAAACCAACATAAAATATTGATATAATTTCAAAAATTGTCCTCCTGCCCCTAGAACACTCATTTCATTTTGGCAACTCTCTCCCCAGGCTTAATCCATATCCATTCCTATTTAACACTCATAATTCAAGAACAGGTTTCAAGCCACATTCATCTTGCTGCATAGCCAAGGGGCTTATGGAGTTTAAAGAGGTGTAGAAATTTCATTCACAAAATATCAAGTATTTCTGGAATTTCCTGGTCCCTAGAAGAGATTAGTAAAAAAAAAAAAAATTAACACAATCATCCATCAAATTAAAAACGACACTTTAACAAAGGACGGGAATAACTGCTTTCCAATAAATTTGTACTATGGCCAGGCACTGTGGTGCACACCTGCATTCCTAGCACTTGGGAGGTGGAGGCAGGAAGTTTGATAGTTCGAGATCAGCCTGGGCTACATGTTGTTGTTGTTAGGTGCCATCGAGTCGTGTCTGACTCATAGCGACCCTTATAGGGTTTCCAACAGCTGATTGTTTTGGGATTGCCTCAGGAGTGGGTTGCCGTGTCCTACTCCCATTTTTGTGGTGCTGGGAATCAAACTCGGGACCTCAGAGACTGCATAGCAGTGCTCTACCAACTGAGCTAAATCCCAGCCTGCCTGGGCTACATAGTGAGTCTTAAAAAAAAAGTTGTGCTATGAGGAGAACATTTTTAAGACTTTTTTTTTTTTTTTTTTTTTGGTGTTGCTGATTGAACCTAGGCCCTTGGACATGCTAAACACGTGCTCTACCACGGATCTTCAACCCCAGAGCCCAGAAAACAGATTTTTTAAATTGTTCCCATTGTTGTGTGATTTTTTTTTTCTTTGTTGCCAAAAAGTGCTGTAAGTGTGTCACCTATGAAAACTTTTAATCTGGGATCAGAGTTTTTCTAATCTGTTTTTAAATCCTGTTTTAAAATTTCCTTTAATGAAGACTTGGGTGGGTTTTGAGTTGGAGTGTTAAAAACATGAAAGTGCAGTAATAATACCTCTGGTTAGTTGCTGGAACCATTATTTGGCATTAGGGAAAGTGGGCTTTACCAGCAGAATGTTCACAAATTGTTTGTGTGGATGGAAGGACAAAGCGTCTCCTGTGTGCCCGGTTGGGGAGCTTCTTGCACCTGGGCCCACACATCCCTGGGAGGAACCTTTGTCTGCCTTGACCAGTTCAGCGGGAAAACTGAACCCACGGCCAGACTTTCAAACCACTGGATCACAACAGGTTCCCTGCATTCAAATACATGAAGGTGTATTCAATTCTGTTGCCATCACTAAAAATATTATGTAACTCACATGGTTTTTAATGACTTCACAGAAGTTGAATGATGCTTTTAATAAGTGGCATGTTAAAGTCTATTTGAAAATATTGGTAATTTTATCCTGGCCTCATCTTTTAGGATGTTCTATCTTTGGCATTTTGAAAATGTTCGTAATGTATTGGCACCCTGACACGTTCTATCATTTGGGAACAAACATCTTTGCGTGGGTGATGTGTGCTTAAGGGTTTTCCTGGATGGGGTAGAGTCACACAGGTTTGGAGACGGTGGCCCAGGGAGCTGGATGCGTGATGTCCTGCTGTGACCCTCCTGAGCCGTGATTGATGACTTTCATTTCCTTACTGGGTGAGCTGGCTGAGCCCTGAACCCCGTGTGTGTGGGGTCACAACACACACAGCAGGGGAGCCTTCAAGGAGGCTTTCTGCATCCAGTGAGCGGCTTCCTGGGGCCTAGCAGGGGACACGATGCTCACAGTCTTGGCATTTCATCCGTCTCCTTCTCGGCCCCCAGCTTCTTGTGTTGCCACACGGCCATTGCCGTGGTCTAGTGGAGGCATCCTGGGGGACAATGGAGGTCTAGGTTTTCCCTGCTGGTCTGTGGGAGATGTGCTGTTTCAGAGGGAAGCCCACCCAAAGATGCTGGTGGTGTGGTGGGTGGCAGCCACCACGGCGAGTGTGTGAGCCTAGCCCCTGGGGACACGTCAGAGGCAACTCTTCGACCTCCTGCCTGAGAATGCCTCCCAGTGCCAGGCCAGGTTCTTGATGCCGGTTCACGTGTGTTGAGGGTGACAGATGAGAATGACAGTCCGCTCTGTGGAACACGGAGGCCGCTCTGGGGAGTACGGGGAGTGCCGGCTGTGACCTGCCCTGAGTGATTGACACTTCCGAAATTCATGCAGCTCGCCTCTGAAAGATTAACAGTGCACACAAGGACTTGGCAATAGCTTATGACAGACGCAAGCATGACTTAGGACTGTCTGGAGTCCTCATGCCTCATGTCCATCCTGTGGCTTGGGCAGCTGGGAAGGCCACTCTTGTTTACCACCTAGTGTGTCAGGCCACCCCCGCCTGCCGTGCTTTGTCACCAGCCTTCCATACATCATCATCATCATCATCATCATTATTATTTATTTATTTATTTATTTATTTTGCGGTACTGGGGGTTGAACCCAGGGCCTTGCGCTTGTGTGTTTTGGAAGTGCTGGACCACTGAGCTGCACCCCCAGCCCATTTTTTATTTTTTATTTTTTTTTTTACTTTTTTTTGAGACAGGGTCTCGCTAAATTATGCAGACTGCCTCTGGTCTTGAACTTGCGATCCTCCTGTTTCTGCTTCCGCCTCCCGAGCCGCTGGGATTACAGGCGTGCGCCATTGCGCGTGGCTCCTTCCACCCGTTATTATAAAGGACTGGTTGTAAGATAGCTGATCCAGGAAAAAGTTGTTGGAACAAGTCTCCTTTCAGATTTGAGACTCACAAGATAATCTGTATTAAGTGTGTGGCCTTGGGAATGTTGCTTAAACTCCCTGAGCATTGTTTTCAGCTGTGACGTGGGCTTAGGGTTGTTGTGTGGTTTCAATGAGGTACTACATGTCATGCTTACAGAACGTAGGAAAGGTGGCGTTCACAGATACAGCCACCCAGCTAGGGGACGGGGCGTTCAGCCAGTTTCCAGCCAGAGAGTGGAGGCAAACGTTGCTGCCACCCGTGTTGCGTTTCCAGGTCTCCATTGGGCCTGCGGGCCGGGTGGACGGTGTCCGCCTTGGGTCCCATGAGCGATGCTGTCTTGTTTATGATCTAAACATCTTCTAACACTCTCTCCTCTGTTTGTGTTGTAGGAACCCAGCTATTTAGTGGTCAAAGTGACTTTAGAATCACGGCTTTGAAATTCCATCCAAGAGATCACAGCATTTTTTTATGTGGAGGCTTCAGTTCTGAAATCAAAGCTTGGGACATAAGGACCGGCAAGGTAACAACACCCTTCTTCCTAGCCTGGCCTTTCCACGGGAGACCTTTCCTTAACAGTCTGAATTGCTGCGGGCAAGTTAGCATCTATGTGGGACCCCTGAGACGGAATAATTACTGCTTAATATTTAATTGGTGGTGAGCGTAATTTTTAGATGTTTTGAAAGAACATTCTTCTGTTGGTAGACTTTTTTTTTTGTGTGTGGTACTGGGGGTTGAACCCAGGGCCTCGAGCCTGCATGCTCTGCAAGTGCTGGACCGCTGAGCTGCACCCCCAGCCCATTTTTTTACTTTTTGAGACAGGGTCTCACTAATTTACACAGACTGCCTCTGGTCTTGAACTTGCCATCCTCCTGCCTCCGCCTCCCAAGCCGCTGGGATGACAGGCGTGCGCCACTGCTCCCGGCCTGTTGCTAGACTATTATGACACAGTTTCAATCCCACACATTTCAATGCCACATATTACTAAAAATCAATTCCACATATTTCAACGCCACGTATGACTAAAAATCTTTGCTGAACACCTGCTGTGTGCAGAAGCTTTCAGGTGACATAGAGTGAACCATGCTGGGGTTGTCCTGTTAAGTCATGTGTGGGTGCTGACCACGGGTGCAGAGGCGTCTTGTGTGCACGTGTGTGAGTGTCCGTGTGAGCAGAGGAGGGCAGGGGCCGGCGCTTCCCAGACAAGATGCTGTCCCCTTCAGGGCCTAAAAGCTGGCGGGGATTTCTGCTCCCAGCCTCTCCCACAACTCGCTGCTCCCGTTGCCTTCACCACTCAGTAGACAGCAGCTCCTTCACGCTGTTCGGGCCCCAAACCTCAGTCAGTTGTCTCTGTTCTTCCCATCATACCCCACCCCCTAACCTCCAGCAAAGCCTGCCGTTCCACCTTCAAAACCTCAGCCACTTCCTTCCATGTCCTCTGCTGTCGCTCTGGCCTAAGCTGCCATTGTCCCTCGCTGGGGAAGCTGTAGGCAGTCCCTTTTTTGGCTGTCTTTCCCCTGGCCCCTAACAGGCTTTCTCATCACAGCAGCCAGAATGATCTAAGGCAGCTGCATCCGTCCTCAGGTTCCTGTCACAGTCACAGGAAAAGCCAGTGTCCCTGCAGTGGTCCACAAGGCCTAAGTGATCTCCTGTCAGGTACTTAGCCTCTCCAGCCCTGCTTGCCTCCCTGTCTTTCCTAGAGCACGCCTGCACACTCCTGCCTCAGGGCCTTTGCACTTGCTGTTCCTTCTGCCTGGAATGCTCTTCTCCCAGTTTTCTATGCAGAGGCTAGCTTGCTCCTTCCCTTGAGACTCTGCTCAAAGTCCCACCTCTCCAGTGAGGGCTTCCCTGCCCACCACCCCCTGGCCTTCACTAGTTCCCTCTGCTCCCTTATTTCTGTCCATAGTCTTTATTATCACCTGACATACTATGGATTTTTCATGTTCATTTCCTTGCCCATCCCCCTCTACTCACAAGAAGCTGCCGGAGGACGGGGTTTTGTCTGTTCACTGCAGTGCCTGGCACATGCAGGCACTGGGTGAATCATGGTCGTCTGAAGGAGTGACTGAAGGAGGAAGAAAGCAGTGCAGTGTGCAGACAGAGGAGTTGGGAATGTAAGGTGTGTGCGGGGACCAGCGACCACCTGGACTCGGCTGGGCTTGGGCTTCAGGCAGTGGACTGGGCCTGGATAGAGATGTCCAGTGCTGCCTCTCTTGCCTGTATTGGTGGTGAGGAGCCATGGGTGGTCTGTGAGGAGGGGTGACAGGAGCCGGGCTGAGGAGGGGCTCCATGGTGGCAGTGGTGGCCGTGGAGGAGCTGGACAGGGGGAGCTGTGGGGGGAGGCTTGCTAGGGGAAGAGCCGTGGGCCTGATGCCTCAGGGGCTCCAGGGCTCCACGAGGCTGACTGGGGCTCTGAGAAGCACTGCCCGGAGCTGAAGGAGGCGCCTCTTAAGTCCTTCAGAGCCGTTCCTGAGGCCCTGTTCAGCCCTCGCTGACACTGACTGTGGGAGAAGAAGGTACGGGTTGTCAGACAGCGCCCCTCTCCATTTGGGATTCGGGGGCCTTGCCCTGAAGGGCTCTCACCTGCTGTGTCTGTAGCACCGGAAAGACCGACCTAAAGGCGTCCTACCTCTGGGGTTCTCCTACCTGATCCCAAACCACAGAGGCTGTCCTACATGGTCAGGGTTGGGGTGGGGGTGTAACAGAGGTTCCAAGGCCGAGGTTCAGGTGGGCCTCTCCATGGAGGCCCTCCCCACAGGCTATGGCAGGGCTGCAGGTTTCCCAGGAGAACCTAAAGCCAGAGACCCATCCTTTAAAGAAATTAGGAAGTTAGCCGGGCGCGATGGCGCACGCCTGTCATCCCAGCGGCTTGGGAGGCAGAGGCTGGAGGATCTCAAGTTCAAGACCAGAGGCAGTCTGTGTAATTTAGAGAGACCCTGTCTCAAAAAGTAAAAAAAAAAAAAAAAAAAAGGGCTGGGTGCAGCTCAGTGGTCCAGCACTTGCAGAGCATGCAAGCGCGAGGCCCTGTGTTCAAGCCCCAGTACCGTAAGGAAAAAAAAAAAAAAAAAAAAAAAGAAATCGGGAGGTTTTGCCTACAGATAAGGTCTTGCTTCAGGTATTTCACCAGCGGCAGTGCGGATCCACACTCAAAAAAGCACCACAAACCGTTTTCTTTTGCAAATAAACTTCTTACAAAAATATTTCGGAAAGAGAAGAAAATCACCCATAAACTAGTGGGCAAACTGGAATTTTTAAAAAATTCTGGAACACTTTGTATTTAGGGTATAAATACACGATAAACAGAGGCAAACATTTGGATGTGTTGTACAAATCGGAAGCTCTTAGTCACGGTGTTGAAATGGGACCACCTGATTGCCCAGCCACCCTTAAAGGTACGCGCAGTGTTTTTAGTCTTAAAGACCAAACAAGTAAGAAATTACTCACCATGGATACCATCTGAGTTAAGAGTTTGTTAAAAATATCGGATTTTCTCCCAGGGCAGACGCCAGCTGACGAGTTCTGAAAATGCTGGGGGAGAAGCAATTAGAAGCAGATGTTGCTGTGACTGGTATTGGCACGTTTGCGAGTCTCTCCCAAGCTAATAACGTGGGCAAAGGGATCTGCGTGGTGTTTGTTTTTACTTCCTTTTAACCAACAATCCTCCCCCTCCGGGTCACACGGAGCCGGAGGGTGGTAGTTCCGTTTGCATCAGGTGGGCTCAGGGTAGGATACTGTTTCCTGCTTTGACAAGTGCTGTGTGTCTGCGCCCACCCGTCTTAGATGGCTTCTGCAAGAGGCCCAGGGTGGAAGGGCCCCCTGCTGCCTGCCTTCTAAGGCTCCCAGCTTGGGACCGCTCATTTCAGTGGAGCGCGTGGCTCTGTCCGTGGTGCTGAAGATTCAGGAGAGAGCTGCATGGCCTTTTGTCAGTGCCCTGTTAGGGGCATCAGTGGGCTCCGCAGGTGGAGGTAGGAGGGGCAGAGACCTTAGTTTACAGTGAAGGGAAGCTTCCTCTTCTAATTACAGTAAGAATGGAGTATTTGTTGTAGAAGTGACATGCAATCCTACGGCAAAATTGGGAAATTCAGGGGAAGGGAGGAGGGTTGGTCCAACCAGCCAAAGGTAAACATTCCTGACATTTTGATGTTTTCTTTCCCCCCATGGTTTCTTTTTTAATATAAAAAACACTGTTTGGTCTTATTTTTATACACGGTTTTGAATTTTGATTTTCACATAGATTATAAAGGTTTTGCTTATTATTACAAACTCTTGTAAAAATTTCAGTAATACTCCTTTCACTCAGGATGCCTTCCCAACTTGCCTCTCTGCCTTAGCCCCAGGGCTCAGAACAGTATCTGTCACACACTTGATAAAATGAATGAATATTTCAATCGTTTCCCTGTGTTGGACATGTGGACTATTACAAAAAGCTTTTTTTTAAAAATTCCCATTTAAAATGAATAGATGTAAGCAGAGAAGTCAGGGGTCAGCAAACTGCAGCCCACAGCCAAATCCTGCTTGCCACTTGTTTTTGCAAGTAAAGTTTTATTGGGACACAGTTATATTCATTTATGAACTATGTGTGGCTGTTTTCATTCTACAGTGGCAAGAGTTCAGACACATGGCTTACAAAGCCAAAAATACTTACAATCTGGTACATTTGGAATAGAGAGGCCTGGTTCTGACATCTGTCACCCTGTTGATGGTTGGGACTAATCCTTCTGAGCTGGCTGCCAAGGTGACTACCCCTGTGCCTGACCCCGTTCTGTGTACCCTTACAGAAACCATATGCTCAGAGAATGTCTCTTCCAGATGGTGGGGAATTCTTCTTCAGTCTGGAGTGTATAAGCTGTTTCTCTTATTATAATCTGTAAGCAAACTATAAAGATTTACTTTATTATATTTCCCACTGTAAGAAGTATCTTTGTGCATCTAGCTTTTCCCAGATTTGTGATTTACTCTCTTAAGCTTGAGGCCAAGAACTCAAATCGCTAAGTCAAAGTGAGCCAACATTTTGAAGGCAGGGAGAGGTTCCTGCCAACAGGACTGAGGTTAATGAGCCTACCACTGGATGATAACAGCAGAGTGCAGGCAGTCCCTCACTGGGACTTCAGGGCACAGGGTCTGATGAATGGCTGATACCGATAACCTTTAAGCTACATTCTTGTCATTAGATTTTATGATTCCTTAAACTTAGCGCGTGGTAAATGTTGAGATTCTAGACTTCTGCAGTCTAGCCCAATTCATTACGACAAATTTAGCGCATGGTAGATGTTGAGGTTCTGGACTTCTGCAGTCTAGCCCAATTCATTACGACAAATTTAGCGCATGGTAAATGTTGAGGTTCTGGACTTCTGCAGTCTAGCCCAATTCATTATGACAAATTTAGCACATGGTGAATGTTGAGATTCTGGACTTCTGCAGTCTAGCCCAATTCATTACGACAAATTTAGCACATGGTAAATGTTGAGGTTCTGGACTTCTGCAGTCTATCCCAATTCATTACGACAAATTTAGCGCATGGTGAATGTTGAGATTCTGGACTTCTGCAGTCTAGCCCAATTCATTACGACAAATGGGCTGTTGGCTCCCCTCTCCTCTTTTCTTGGCTGATCCTTCTGCCTCAGGTTTGATGACTGGAGCCCATCTCATCAATGCCCAGTGTGGACTTCATGTCCAGCACCAGCAGGGTCAGTTCTGCAGGAGCCAGCTCGGCGAAGCTGGCCTGCACGGTGCCGGTACTGCATTCCTTGACTGTTTCCTCCCTGAAGTCTGCTTGGACGTGCGTGTGGCATGGTACCGTGGGGATCCTTCCCTCCAGATGCCCCTCCGGAGCCCTGGGCCTGTGGCCTGAGCTGCAGAAGACCTGGGCTCATGTCCTACCCTCTCCTACTCTCTTAGCTAGGTGATCTGAGGCAGAAATCGCCAGCAAACCTGTTCTGATCCAGTTTCCCCGATGTCACCTCTAAGCAGGGTCCTCAAACTCCCACAAGTGTAGTTGAGCAAAGGGCTCTCATCAGGACGCAGACTGTTCCAGTAGTTGCGGCAGGCCAGGGGGACCTGTGTTTCTAGCAGGTTCCAGGAGACGCAACAGGAAATGGTGGTGGACCTCACTTTGAGAAGCTGGGCCCCTGGGGCCTGTGAACTTAGTAGTTTCTTGCTTCTCTCATGTGAGCTCCCTTGGCCTGTACCTGAGTAGGCCTATGCTGGTTGCTGCCTTTCTCAGTGATAGGGTTCGAATCTAAAATGTCCCCCAAAGGCCACGTGTTTGGTCCCCAGGTGGTGGCCCTGCCCTGAGAGGCTGTGGAACTTTGGGAGGTGAGACTTAACTTGTTTGAGGTGAGTCACTGGGGGAAGCTTTTGTAGGGTTTACTTGTACTCCCAGTTCTGATAAACTCTCTGCTCCTGATCCGCCATGATGTGAGGTGCTCCACTGCCCGTCCTGCCACCGCTGCTCTGCCATGCCTCCCAGCATTATGAACCGGCATCCCAGCTCCTGGTCACCTTGTGCCCCTGTGAGTTTCTTCAGCCGCAGGTGTTGATTTACAGCTGCCTGGGGCGGAGGCCTGAGTCCAGTTGCCCCTGTGCTGCAGCATCTCCCATGGTGTGGGAACCATATAACTGATGGAGGGGTCTGGGCATGAGTCTAGCTCTGTGGGAAGTGGCCCACGGCAGTCACACTCAAGTTCACTTTAAGACGAGCCTGTGTTTTGAGCCAA
This sequence comes from Pedetes capensis, assembly GCA_007922755.1. Lineage (NCBI taxonomy): Eukaryota > Metazoa > Chordata > Mammalia > Rodentia > Pedetidae > Pedetes > Pedetes capensis. The sequence goes on from VMDO01041673.1 coordinate 10,378, forward strand.
AAGTTAGGCTAGATAATAAAAGCAATAACCACCTCGTGTCATGAATCAAACTTGTTAAGAAAGCTCATACGGAGGCTTAAAAGTCATACTGCATACATGTGAATCACTCCCTTTTAAGACTAAACCATGGAACCCAGTCTCAGCAAATCATTTCTCAGAGAAGGTGAGAAGAGCGCTGGAAACTGGAGCAGCCCTGGAGAATCTAGGACGCGTGGCTTCCGGAGCTGGGGAGGCTGGACTCCGGCCCAGCTCCTCTCCTTTCCTGAGTGCGGGGCTGACATCGGGCGAGCGAGGGCCCGGCATTCTTTTGATCTCTGCCTCCTTTTCTATGCTTGAGAAAGGCAGCTGTGATGTGTGCAGATCTGCTGCTTTGGCTCCTGCAGGGCCCCTTTGGTCCTCTGAAACTCCGACTCCCACCCGCCCTGGGACTCCCCTGTGATAGCCTCAGTTCTGACAGGCCAGCTCCCTTTTGCTCAGCGCACCCGGGTGCTGGTTTGAAACAAATCATCAATATTTCATGCTTGTTCTTCTCCCTCCCACCCTCCCCCCTCCCTTCTCTTTCTTTCTCTTCCTTCCTTCCTTCTTTTCTTCCTTCCTCCTTCTTTTCTTTCTTCTTTTCTTCCCTTTTCCTCTCCTTTCTTTTCTCTTTTT
>VMDO01041674.1:0-11024 GCA_007922755.1 Pedetes capensis
GATTTCTAATTTTCCTAGATTCATACTACGTACATGCCATGTTCCAAGTACTAATGGATGTTTACAGTTGTTTCTCCTTATTTTGAGTTGTGCCACATCAGCAAGTTGAGCACCCTGGGGCTTTACTCCGTTTCTGTCATCACGGTAGACTCTCCTTTGAGGAGGCAACCCTTCCCCAGTAGTCCTTTGAGTGCCTTCCAACCTGGGGGCCTCATTTTCTGACACTATATCTGACAGTGTCTCTTTGCTATCCATAGGGTTTTCAATGGCTAGTTGTTTCGGGAGTGGCTTGCCAGGTCCTACTCCCTAGTCTGTCTTAGTCTGGAAGCTCAGCTGAAACCTTGTCCACCATGGGTAATTTTGCTCATGTCCGAGGTTACAGTGACAGAGCTCTCAGCCTCATCGCAACACACAAGCCCCCACAGGGTAGCAAACTGACAGTCATGTGGGAGTGGAATTACTGATGCTCTAATTATTTTATATCTCCTCCCCAAAATAATCTAAATAAGTATAATAATATAGATAGTATTATCGGGGCTCACACTTTCAGTGAAAATGCCTAAAAATTAAAGAATTTTTTACTTAGAGCTTTTGTTTGTTGTTGTTTGGTTTGGTTTGGTTTTAGTACATAGGGTACAAACTAGGGGAATTTGATAGTTATATAGAGAGCAGAATGAGCCACGGCATCCCCCAAAAAATGTTTAGAGATTTAATTAAAAGCAAAGACAGCTGGAGAATTAAAAATTAATGCCAAAGATTGCAGAATCTAAAATTATAGACTGAGTTTCTGTTTTAAGAACTCACCTTTTTATAGAGTGGGTCATTAAGTATAAGCAGAGCTCAATGGGTGGATGTCATCCAACATAGGTAGAGAAGACTCCTCCACTCTGAATCAAACAGTTCTTAACAGACATCTGAAGGAAAATTCCTCATGCTCTTTTCCCATCAGCTCATTTTTAAATAAAGTTCATTTTCAGAATTAATGTATTTCCATACAGATATTAGAATAACCAGATTTATTAAGACCCATACATAATTAGCAGATAGTTCTCCCCCCATACTATTTTTTTCCTGAAATGACTAGTCAGTCTTATTTACTTGGGGGCTAGGTGCGGGGGAACACACCTGTAATCCCAGTGACTTGGGATGTAGAGGAAGAAGTATTGAAAGTTCATGGCCAGGGGCAGCCTGTGTGACTTAGCAAAATCCTCTCTCAAGATAAAAAGTAAAAAGGGGCTGGAGATGCAACTCAGTGGTAGAATACTTGCAAAGTATGCTTGAGGCCCTGGGTTCATTCCCCCAATACCACACCCCAAAAACCTTCTTTAATTGGCTTTTGTCAGATATTCCAAATTTCTGGGGTTTTTTTTTTTTGTGTGTGTGTGTGTCTGTGTCTGTGTGTGTGTGTGTGTGTCTGTGTGTGTTACTAAGGTTCTAACCCAGGACCTTATACCTGCTAGTCAAGTGCTCTCTCACTGATCTACACCCTAATCCTCCCTTATCTCCTTTTTCATAGTTCATTTCACTTAAGGAAATACATTAAAGTTCACAGTTCTTCTGTTTGGATGTTAAAGGTCTCTGAAGACAGGAATGTTGACTGTCTTGCTCACATTATCCTCAACTCTCAGAACTCTACCGCTGCTGAAATGGGTGGTTTTATACATTTGCAGAATGAATAGATAAATGAAATGACGTGGGATGGCATATGTAAAACATACACTAGGAGTTCACTTGCAAAGTATGCATTATTGCCAAGTGTGGTGGTGCACACCTGTAATCCCAGTATTCGAGAGGCTGAGACAGGAGGATCATGAGTTCAAGGCCAGCTTGGGATGCATAATGAGACATTGTTTTAAAAAAACGCATTATGATATCTTATAAATAAATTTCATATTATCTTGAGATTTTTAAAAAATAGTCAAGTGACTTCTTGAATATGAAAATGGTAGATCTGTGAGGCTGACTAGAGTGGCGAATGCATGGAACATTTTATTCCAAGACCTCTGGCAAGCCAGACTGAAGTACCATTTTTACTAGGGAAAAGAGACACATCCTATTTCCGAAGTGGTGACACCTACATCTGCAGGATTCTTTCAGAAACAGGAAAACCAGAAAGCACAAAACTATAGTTTATTGATGAAAATCCAGAGCTATAAAAAGTGGAGCACCTGACCAGCTACAACCACACCCACCCACCCCATAGGAACTCGCAGTAGAAGGCAGAAAGAGGGTCCTTCTTGTACAGAAAGATTTTGTTATCAACATCTGAGAGCAGCCATCTCATCAACTCTGGTTATGCCGCCTTATCCTAAACTGGCCCAAGTCCCATAATAATTAATTAAAGGGTCATTTGGTGATGTGAGTATATTGTATGTCTTGGGATTTGAGAGTGGAAGAAATTCGGAAAACATAGACATTATCCACAAGGGCCAGTCCTAAGTCCTATGGCTGTATGGGATTCTCAGGGAACGTTTCATATGCTGGATTCAATCCCTTGCCCTTTAACTGGATGACTCCAGCTTTGTCCTCTACAGCATGGGTCCCCAACCCATGGGCCATGGACAAGTAGATGCTCTATTTACCGCACTCCCATTACTCACTTTACACCTGAGCTCCGCCTCCTGTCCAATCAGTGGGAGCATTCTATTTTCTTCCATGAAACTGGTCCCTGGTGCCAAAAAGGTTGGGGACCACTGCCCTATAGTGAAGAGGAAGCTGCTATTCCTGGAAGCCTCCTTGGACATCTTTGCCTTGGTTTTTCCACCAGTATCTCCCTTAAATTCCTAAGATTATCTGGTCCTCCTTCCCAAACTACACTTTCCGCATGGCTTCCTCTATTTCCTAGGATGACGTGACTGGGCTGCTGTCAAAGACCTTAGGTTTGATTGTGCAGATTCCTCTTTAACTGATTCTCCCCTCATCCCACCTCCTCAGTACACTCCTCTGTCAAAACACTCCCCTCTTACAGCATTGGAACTGATCTCTCCTTGACCTCACTTCCTATTATGATGCATCTGCCAGGCCACTCGCAAAATATTTGTCTTTTGAGTTGCCAAAACCAAGCAATGCTGTGCTGCTGCCCTCAAATCGATCTGTCAATGTCTCTTCCTTGCATCCCAACTGAAAGGAAACTCCATGATTGACAACCAAACTTCACTCCCTTATCACTATTAAGACTCAAACACCTGAGCCCAACCTCCTGGGTTTGTTATTTACCACCCCTGTGAGCTCATAGGTCAATTCTTTGTTTCTTCACTTGAAAATTTCTTCTTCCCAGTAACCCCAGGGGAGAAGAGAGACTAAAACAGTGTCTTCCAAGCAAGAAAACATTTTGAGGATAGGGTCAGTCAGGAGTCCACAGGCTCCCAGGAAAGAGCAACATGTTTAAAAGGGAAAATGAAGACCATTGAGGGGAAAAAATGGTTTCTTTGAGAAAAAAAAAAGAGAGAGAGAATTTTCCTCTTAGAGTTGTAAAAAGATTAAATGAGTTAATATGTGTGCATTACCCACTTAGAACAGGAGGAGGACCCAGCAATCCACTTCCAAATATCAATCCACCACTGAAAACCCTATGAACAGCAGAGACGCACTAACAATAGTGTTTTGCCTATTGTACATAGGGTCACTATAAGTCAGATAACGACTTGACGGCACCAAACAACAACAGGCACTGAGAACAGCACGAAGCTGTCTATTGAATATACCATGGACTGCCAAAAGAACCAATAGATCTGTCCTAGAAGAAGTACAACCAGAGTGCTCCTTGGAAGCAAAAATGGCCAAACTGCGTCTTACATATTTCAGACATGTAGTCAGGAGAGATTAATCCCTGGAGAAAGACATCATGTTTGGGAGAATGGCCGGTCAACGAAAAAAAGGAAAACTGTCCATCAGATGGATTGACACAGTCTCTGCAACAATGAGCTTAAACATAAATAAGATCATGTGCCTGGCACAGAATCAAGAAGTGTTTCAATCTGCTGTACATATGGTCGATATGAGTCAGACTTGACTCCACAGCACCTAACAACAACAACAAGTAGTATGTATTATAGTAGGATTTCTTATTATGGTCAATCTTACACCCTAAAAAATAAGACCACTCACCATTTCCCAAGCATACTTTCACTTGGATCATTTCTGAACTTTCTTTTAAATTGCCCCCTCTGCATTAAATGATCTTTTCCCCACCTACACTCTACCCATTTTTCAAAGTCAACCCCAAATATCAACTCTTCCCTTGAAAATTTCCCTTAAAATATTTGTCATTTTTTGAATTCAAGAAAATGAATCTGCCTTAACTATCCGTATTTATAATAAATGGAATAATAAACACTTTAGCACTTTTAGATCTCTATTCAAGATGATGTTGTGGAACAATTCAAGATGATACTTTTTAGAGTTGTTTTGTGCTTCCATTAACCTTTTTGCAGCCACACTCCAATAATTTTCAGTATGTTACTTTATTTTATTTGTTTGTGACTAAACTTGAGATTGTTTGCAATAGCAAAATCAGAAACCAAATCACAGCTTTAGGAAGAAATGTATTTGAGCCTTCCAAAATCATAACACTTTGGGATTTAGAGAGATTTTTAAGAGAGATGATTGAAATTATTTTTAAAAGCGAAGAGATATAGAGCTTTTCTGAGGAATCTGAAGAAACAAAGCACTCTGCCAGTAGTGTACTATTTAATAACATTTCACGATGATTTTTAAATGTGGATGACTTCTTTATTTTTTTTCCTTTCAACTTCACTTTTTCCTGCATTATTTGATGCTTCGCAAGGTTTTAAAGATTGGTCTCTTGTGGAGACAAATTATACCTGGGGAAATTGTCCAGGTGCAACCAATTAATTGTGGAGCCAGAAACTCCCTGGTGAAGTGGGACTGAACCTTCCCACTGCCTTCTGTGCTCTAGGCCTGTGAGGTGAGAGAGCTTCACTTTTAATGAAGAGAAAGTGCCCCCATGTGGTTTATACTTGCCTTTGGATTTGTTTTTTACAATCTAAAGACTATGTACTTTGCTTAGGACAAGCAGGAAGAAGGCAGTACTCACCCTGGTTTCCAGTTCCCTCCTCGTTGGGACTCTTGTGGGTAGCAGGTCACCTTTCAGGAAGTCTCTCCACCCACCTCTCGCTCAAATTGATGTCCTCACAGCCATCCCCCATCCATCCTCACCTGTGTTCCTTCAGAGCCAGGATCCTTTGATGGACCAATCCATTCTGATATTTTCACAAGGGAAATGAACAGGAAATGCTTTCAGGAATGGTCTGTACTAAACTCCCTCTCCTTTCATCCATTTATTCTCTTTCTTTGTTTCCTTTTCCTACTCTCACTCCTCTACCACAGCCTCACCAACTTTTCTAACGTCTTTGATGAAAATTCTCTTATCTGTACCTATTCCTTAAAAGTGTTTATTTTGATTTCTTGTGCACTTCTTACAGCTTTACACAAATGGTGCTGGGTATCACTACTACAGACACCTTCTTTCTTATGTTAATTACTCAGTATTCTAAGATTCCTGGGCACTGTTGTGAGTACATTGCTTCTGGCCACTGCCCTAATTCCACAGTGGACTTGCAGAACATTATGCCTATCCTCTAACCCAAGTGGGGAACACCCAGATTGCCTCCAACTCCCAGAAACAATGTGATGATGAACATCCACAACCAGGTCATTGTGGACTTGGGCATGAATTTCTTTGGGAAGGAACAAGGAGTAGAATCCCTGGATCATAGAATAGACACATTGTGAATTTGATCATTTCCTCCTGGAGCGCTCTCCAGCACAACTCCACCAATTTATACTAATACCAGCTATGCATGAGGGCAGAAGTCCATATCCTTATCGGCTTGTGAGACTATTACATGTGAAATATTTGTGTGATGTTAATTTACAACTATGATGAGTAATGAATTTGAGCAACTCTTAGATATTTGTTGACTTTTGGTGCTTTCCCTTCCAAAAATTACATAGTCATATTCTCAGCCTGTTTTATTTGTTTTTTAAATTTAGTTAATTGGCAGAAATTCCTAGTACTTTATGTATTCTAGGTTTTGATCAGTGTTGGGCATTGTCAAATAATTTCTCAATACCTTCATTTCTTTGTCTATGGCATCTTTCATCCAATGAAGACCTTACATTACCCAATTTTGTAGATTCTTTTCCTATTCAGTACTGTTTGAAAATAACCAATCATTTCTGGGAACAGGGAGGAAATTTTATTCAATGGCCAGTGAATGTAGAAGGAAAGATCACACTCTAATGGCACCTTATCCCAGCATGTCTATGCTCTGGATTTTCTAGGGCTGGGTTAGGAGGAGCTGTGGTATACATGCTGCTTTCAGAGATTTTCATGGGAAAGGGAGGAGATTACCATGAATCAGGATACCACTTCTTTTCTTCCCTAATTTGGGCATGGGCAGATCTGTCATAGTGCCAATGAATGTGGGGTTTTCTCACAATAATGATATCACAATGAGCCCCAAGTCATCTGTAGTGTTACAGTATTTGATCCAGATGGAACTGGTCTGGAGACCTCTTCAGAGGTTGTGATAACTTGATTATTGGAGCTGGGAGAATGGGGTTATTAGCATCCAGGCTTTAACTTTTGTAGCACCTGACTGACAGGACAATAGGTTATTGGCAATTTCAAGACTCAGGATGGGGGCACTTCGTTTTTGTTTTATAATATGTGGTTGTGAAGGTATAAGAAATTCTTTTCTACCCCCATGTAAGGAGATATTCTCATACTGTATCTTCTATTAAATTTGTAGCCAGATGTGGTGGTGTACAACTGTAACCCAAACACTTAGGTGGCTGAGGCAGGAGGAGCAATGTGAGTTCCAGGCCAGCCTGATCTACATAGCGAGTTCCAGGACAGTCAGGGCTACATAGCAAGACCTTGTCTCAAAAAACAAAAAACAAAAAACAAAACAAAACAAAAAATTTTGAATGCATACTTTTCACATTCAGATCTTTCATGTATCTGGGATCCACCTTTGTTATGGTATTAGATACGTATTCATTTTACTTTTCTTTATATAGACAGTAGGGTTTCCCAACATCATCTACTAACATAGATGCTTTCATATTAATTTGCAGTCCCAATTTTATCATATATTAAGTTACTGAGCTATTTCTTCTATTCCATTGATTTATATGTTTTATGCCAGTATCACCTTGTTTCTATTATCGTGAGACTTCTAGTATGTTTTAATATCTGTAGGCCAAGAACCCCCTCATTTCTCTATTTTCTAAAAACTGAGTTAGCCATTCATGGGCATTTAGTCTTTCACATAAATTTTATAGTAAATTCAACCAGGAATTTGATTGACATTTCCTTGAATATATTGGTGAATTTGGTAAGAAAGATGAAAAATATAGACACCTTTACAATATTAATATGTACCTGAGGAAATAAAAAGTATATTTATTTAGATTCATTTCTATGTCCTTTAATTCAGTTAAAATTTTTTCTTAAAAAGATTTTATGTATTGTTGTTAGGTGCTGTCTAGTCAGTATCCAATTCATAATGACCCTACATACAACAGGCGAAACACTACTGTCAGTGCTTCTCTGCTCTTCATAGGGTTTTCAATGGCGGATTGATTGTCTTTTCTTTTCTTTCTTTCTTTCTTTTTTTTTTTTTTTTTTTTGAGGGGAGGGGAGTGGGTTGTCGGGTCCTTCTCCCAAGCCCACAGCACCTGGCATTCCCAGGCAGGCTCCCATCCCAGTACTAATGAGGCCCAACCCTGCTTAGCCTCAGAGATCTGATGGGATTGGACACCACAGGGCTACAGGTGCAGGCAAAGATTTTATGTAGTCTTTGTTAATTTCTGAATGTCTTTAACTTTTATTGGAACTGGAAATCACCATCCTTTTATTATACCTTCTAGATAGATGAGTACAACAAATTCATTGATTTTTGTAAGTTGGTCAGCATCTAGCAACCTTCCTAAACTCTCTTCATTGTATTATTAACTAGTATATGGGTTTTATTTTTTTTCTTCAAGGTGATGGAGGGTCTTGGTCACTGGATTAACTAGCTCCATTTTGTCCATCTCTGGCTCTATTTTTGCCTCTTTAACTTCTTCCTCCTGGGTTATCCTCTCCTGCAGTTACCTTCAGGAGAAGGACAAGGCAATCTACTCCGGAAGCAATCCCAACAAAACAACCAGCCATGGAAAACTCTGTGAGGGTTGCTATGAGTCGGGCAGACTCAATGGTATCTAACAACAATAAGCAGTTACCTTGAATTCTAGGAACAACAGGATATATGGATAAACATCTTTATGACAGGGAACTGAAACTACTCCCAGGCAACAGTGAGCCTTGTAGGTCAGATCACCCCTCCAAATGGGGGCAGTTATGATGGTGAGGGTGTACCTTGGAGCAGGAGTAGCCATCTCTTGGGAACTAGATTGCTCCTTTCAAACGATGACAGCAATAAAAACTTCTTTGGACCACCTTGAAGAACCAGAAATGAGATAATCATCAACCAGATCACCCTTGATAAAGACTGCTTAATTATCATGCATATCTCTTGATCCCTGCCCCAATTCTCCCTCCACTTAAGTATAAGGCTCATGTCAATACCCTAGAGATGGACATAAGGCCACTGAATCCCTTTATCTATTCTTCCTAATGTGGCCACATTGATTAAATCTCACTTCTCTGCCCTTCACAACCACTTGTCTCTTTAATTGGCATTTTGGGACAAGAGGCCAAGCCTATTTTGTTGGAACTACTGGAGCCAGGGATTTTGCCCTAAAATTCTGGTTGTTGTTGTTAGGTGCTGTCCAGTTGGGTCCAACTCATTGAGACTGTATGTACAACAGAATGAAACCTTCCTCAACACTGTGCCATGCCCTGCACTATGTCAGTGCTTCTCTGCTATTCATAGGGTTTTCAATGGTAGATTTTTTTCAGGATTCTATAGAGAATGGGATGTCAGGTCATTCTCCCATAAAACTTTGGTAACAAAAGTAAATTGTACCATCTGCAATAATGAAAGTGCCATCTCTCTCTTGACCATATATTATCCCCCATTTCTTCTTCTTATAGCATTTTCTTGGGAGAAGGACCTGGCAACCCACTCCCAAAAAACAATCAGCCATTGAAAACCCTATGAATAGCAGAGAAACACAACAATAGCGTTTCATCTGTTGTATGTAGCATCACTATGAGTCGAACATCAACTCAACGGCATCTAACAACAACAACAATAGCATTTTCTGGAATTCTGTTTAACAATCATGAAACTAGTGGACATTCTTGTCTTTTCCCCTGTCTTAAAGGAATAGTTTTGGTTTGAGGTATATAGTAGTGGGAAAAATATCTCCTCTTTGTACTTTTCCCTTTTGTTACAGAACCTCTGAATTTTAACTGCACTTATATTCATCCAGAATTAAAGCTGACTTTTTCACCCTCTCCTGTAGCTAGATATGGCCTTGTGACTAAGTTCTGGTCTCTGATCTATTAGTTGAAGTCATGTGTTCATCCTTTGGCTACAACTTTTAAAAAAGAAAGGGCCTGGCTTCCCCGTCCTCATTTCTGAAGGCTGAAATACAGATGCAATGATGATAGCTGGAGTGGCCACCATGGCTACATACAGATAAGGCCAGCACGTAAGAATAACACGTCAACATGACAGAAGAAACTGGGGATGCAAAACCATGAAATTGTAGTTTCAGTCCTGAACTGTCATTATACAAACATCACATATGGTGGAAGTACTTAAATTCTTATTTATGCCCTTGTGTCTACGTTCCAATACAGCTAGATATAAACATCTTGGCTCCAAGTTTACTTATTTTTAATACTTTTGACACAAGTCAGAGAGAGACACCTCTCCTTGGGGTGCTGAGCATGCAATACAAACACATTGTTAAAATTATTATTAGTGTTAATGCTATGGTCTTTTTCATTCTTACCATAAATGCTCTGATGCTTCTTGTTGTTGTTAAGGGCCGTTGAGTCATGTCCAACTCATAGCAACCCTCATAGGGTTTGTTGTGTTTTTTTTTTAGAAATTTTTAATGTACATCATAATGTGATTCATTTTGAGATGCTTTTCATTGTGACAATTTTCATATATGCAATTTGATAAACATTATTCATATAGGTTACCCCTTACCATCCCCTATGTTTCCCCCCCTCCCCCCTTCCCATCTAAGTTTCCCATCCTCTCATAGGGTTTTCAAAGGCTGATGGTTTCAGGATTGCCTCCGGAGTGGATTTCCACATCTTTCTCCCATTTTTGCAGTGCTGGGAATTGAACTTGGGACCTCAGAGACTGCAGAGTGATGCTCTACCAACTGAGCTAAATCCCAGCCCCTCCTTCTGATGCTTATTTTCTTTTAAGGAAGAACTTATATTAAGGGATGAAGTGATCTGACTCCCTAAATTAGCAACTTTTAGACTTTCCCTTGCTCCCCTGGCTGCTTTGAGTAAAGAACATTCAGTCAAGAAACCCGCTGAACCACCCTCATTCCAGCACTGATAGTTCTGACCACTTCATAGATGCCTCAAGGAAGCCACATGACAATTGCTGCTTCAACACCACTCCAGCTCCCAAAGGTGCAGCTCCAGCCGTGGCTATTTCAAATCGTTTGCAGTTTGCACTGAGCTTTTTGCTATCACAAGCTTCAGTGAACTCTAGATGACACTGTGACCAACCCAGGCCAGAAAGGGAACATTTCCCCTGGTGGTCCTGCAAAGGAATTGCTGTGATTGGTACGAAAGGGACTGCTGTGATTGGGCAAAAGGGACTAGGCTGTGATCAATCCAAATACAACCTTCATTTTGCATGAGAGGTTTCTGTGATTGGTGGAAACCTCCCCTCTCTGGCTATAGGAAAAGGCTACTCAGCTCACTTAGGGTGCTGGATGGGAGACACCCTCCTGTGCTGCCCCCTGGCATTTCAATGCTAGACTAAATAAAAGGCTTCTCTCCAGTGGTCTTTCTGCCTACCTTTAGTAAAATAATGAGCTGGTAACATGAAGAAAGTAGAAGTAAAGAC
>VMDO01041675.1:0-11028 GCA_007922755.1 Pedetes capensis
GAGTGAACTGAATTCTCTTTCTCTCTCTATACATGCATATATAATATATACACATACATATATACATCTATGTATCTGTATGTTTGTATACATATATAATATATATATAGAGAGAGGGGGGGAATTCAGTTCACTCAGAACTATTCCAATACTATTCATGGACTATCTATTAATAGATTCTTTAGGTATACATATACATATATATATATATGTACACACACACACACACACACATATATAGTCACAGCTTTGCATTTCTACAACAAAATATCTGACACAGGCTACTTATGAAGACAAATTAATTTTGGCTCATAGTTCTAGAGGCTCAAATCTAAGACAGGGCAGCAAATTATGACAGGAGCACATGTCAGGAGTGCTTATACCCCAATTCAGGAAGCAGACAGAGAGAAGCTAGGCCAGGGTTCCCCAATCCATTTCAGAGCCTTCCCCAATGACCTAAAAGCCCTCCATCAGGCCCGACCTCTTAAAGGCCCACAGCACTTCCCAATAATACCACCTTGAGGACGGAGCCTTTAACACATGGAACTTTGGAGGACACTCATTCAAACCACAGCACTATATACTTACAAATGTCTTCCTCTGAGACCCAACTCCAGTTTGTTAAATAAATAAATTCTGATTAATACCCATAATGCTGGGATTCGGCTCAGTTGGTAGAGCATTGTGCTGCAGTTTCTGAGGTCCTGAGTTCAATTCCCAGCACCACAAAATGGGAGAAGGACCTGGCAATCCACTCCCAAGGCAATCCCGAAACAGTCAGCCATTGAAAACCCTATGAGGGTCGCTATGAGTCAGATACCGACTCGATGGCACCTAACAACAACAACAACAACAATACCCATAATATGACAGAAATCTTCTCCTAGGGGCAGGATATGCAATAGTAAATAAGTCATAATCCCTGCCCACATGGAGCTTAGAGATTAGGAAGGAGAATGAACATTCGTGTCTAAACAATCTGTATTATTAAAAAAGCATGGGGCTAGAGTTTAGCTCAGTTGGTAGAGTGCTCTTCTGCACTCTCTGAGGCCCTGGGTTTGAGCCCCAGCACCGCAAAAATGGAAGAAGGACCTGGCAGCCCACTCCCAAAACAATTTTGAAACAATCAGAAATTGAGAACTCTATGAGCAGCAAAGAAGTACTGACATAGTGCTGGGCATGGCACAGTGTTGGAGGGGCATTTTGTTCTGTTGTACATAGGGTCGCTATGAGTCAGATCCTACTTGATGACACCTAACAACAACATAAAAAAATCACAGGTAACAACATTGTACTGGTACACAATAGTTTAATTCTCAATGTTACTAAGTTTTGGTTCAGTAAAAAAAGAAGATAAGCATCTAAACTAAGTACTATATCTTCATTCCAGTGGTTCTCAGTTGGGGGTGATTTGGGACACCATGGGCTATGTTGTAATGTCTGGAGGCACTTTTGATTGTCACATTGGTGGAAATTCCTACCACCATTTAGTAGGTAGAGACAGATACTGTAAAACATCTTAAAATATATGGGATATTCCCCTATTTTAACAAAATTTATCTCACCCAATATGTCAGTAGTGTCCAGTTTGAGAAACTCTTCACTCCTTTCGAGTAAATTCAATTTAAGAAGAAGGTATCTCCATTTTTGATGAAATATACTTATAGAAAACAGACCAGTGGTGTGGAAACCTATCTGATTACCTTATATTCTTAGATGAATCCACAATGAGAGCTCCTGTCTAAAGAGGAATCATCACTAGCCACAATAGCTTCAGAGAGAATGCTCAAGAGAAGGACTCTTCAAGAGATGGATGGTGCTGGCAATATTTCCCTGTTTGATATCTACATTCAAATAGCCTAGAGCTGCCTGCTTAATTTATGTGGGAGAGTAGTAAACATTGGAACAAACTCTTTGATCCATTTTTGCTTCTATAAGATTGTTTCTTTTTAATGGACACATAATAATTATATATATTCATGAGGTACAACATGATATTTTATTAGTATTTGGAACAGGGGTGGGCTTCCATAAAATTATCAATATTGCCTACCTGGGTTTTATGAAATACTTTATGCCCCAAGCCTGACTGTGTGCTATAGAACTAACCCGTTTCACTCATAGGCACATCCCTATGCTGGTACCTTTAGGGAAATGTTCAAGGATCAGCCTACTGATATACTATGGTTCTGCTTGTTCTTCTAGCCTTCCACTTTGTCATGGAACCAAGAGCACTTTCGGTCACTTTCCTGGCATAATTCTGAGTGGTTTGTATGGTCACTAGATTGCCTCCTTCAGGGATTACTGGGATCCTTAGGACAAGTCTGCCTGTATATTAGTGAACTATGGCTCTTTTTTGTTTACACTAACTCCTCATGATGGTACCCTGGAGGGACCCTCTAAGTACCAGTCTCCTCATGTGATATGGTCCTGTTGGTCCCTAGACTACCTGCCTTCCTGCTTGCTGGGGAATCATAGAACTTTTGGCCTCCTTCCATCAGATTTGGAGATGCCCCAGGAGCCCTTATGTTCTCTTACGTTTCTGTCCATTAGGTTTATGGGGATCCTTCAAACCATCATCTAGCCTTTGTCCTATGGGAAGGAGAGCCCTTTTAGCCACTGTTTAACCTTCTTGGCATAGATGAGAATCTCTTGGCTATACATATTCTGTCCTTGATCTCTTCTTGGGGGCTTTTGGCTACCATCCTGCCTGGGTGCTGCATCATGGAGGCTGTTGCAGGCCTTGGCCTGTGCCTATGATAGGAAATTGAGAGTTCCTGAAGTCAAGGATTGATTGGAACTTAAGGCATGATGACCCTCCCCTTGACCACCATTTGTGTCTTGTACTGGTTCCCTGTGGGTCCTTCTGGACAGAGTTGTCCCTAACTCTTAGCTTATAGGGTATTTTAATTTACCAGACATCAAGCCTGCTGAGGAACGGCAAAGGTTTTCACATTCCTTTGTTTACCTGGCTTAAGTACCAGGGCCTATCGAGGCATTTGCTGAAATTATCAGGATTGTTTAGGCCACAGGTCTCTACTTTTTCTGGAGAATTTGTTACTCTTTTTAAACACTGCCATTCCTAGGTCATTGTTTTGTGGGGACCTTCCCAAGACCAATCTGCCCTAGCACTAGGGTTTTCATTTCCTTCAGGCCACCCCTCCTTCCAGATTGCTGGAGAAACAAATGAACTTTCAACCACCCTCTCTCCATGGTCCTCATGTCCCAAGGATCTAGTCACTAACTTGCCCTCCTCTCAGGATCTAGGAATCCTTTGGGCCTCAGGCATGCCCACATGCTACAGCATTCTGGCTCACTTAGCCACAGCTCCATTTTGGCTCTGGTATCCTTGCATACTTTCTGGATGCCAACCTACTGACAAACTATAGTTCTGGTGACTCTTTCTCTCACCAGCCTTCTCTCATGCTGAAGAAACGGGTGAATTTTTGGCCATCTTTCTTCTTGTGTAGTAGTGCTCTGGAGCACTTTAGTTCTCTTCCTTTCCTCTACACTAGGGTTCAGGAGTCCTTCAGAAGACCAGCTGGCCTGAATCTATGGAAGCCCTTGCAGGTACAGTATACATTTTGTGTTGTGAATCTTCCCTTCTTGCCACATGTCTTCTGTCCTCTACTGCGTGAGTGTCACATTATGAGGATATTTTGTGGGTCTTGGCATGTTCATGGTCAGGGATCTGACCAGAACCTATGGAATTTTGGCTGCCTTTAATTGCTATCACTGCCTGGTGTTGATGCCATTGGGGTCTCCCCAGGGACTAGCCAGCTCTAGAGTGTTTCTAACTGATTTAGGTCACCAATATTATATATATTATATATATATAATTATATATAATATTTATAAATATATGTGTATCATATTTATAAACACTAACAATGAATAACAATAAAATTGAGAAAACAATTTCATTTGCATTAATATAAAATAATAAAATACTACAGAATAAATTCAACCTAGACTATATTAGAGTCAACACTAGTAAACAAAAAACATGGTTGAAAGAAGTTAAGGAAGTCTTAAAATGGAGCTTAAATGGAAAGCTATCTAGTGATCATAAACTGGTAGACTTAACATTGTTAAAGTGACAATGCTCCCCAAATTGAACTACAGATTCAACACAATCCTTGTTAAAATTCTGTCTTTTTGTTAGAAGTGGATAAATTCATGCTAAATTTCACATGGAAATAGAAGAGATTCTTAATAGCCAAAACAATGTTGAAAAAGAACAAGGCAGGAAAACACGTACTTTTGGATTTTGAACTTACAACAAAGTTATTATATCTAGGACTGTACTGGAATGAGGAGATAGATAGACAAATAGATACTCATTGGATTACAGTTGAGAGTCCATAAATAAGACTTTTATTTGTGGTTAGCTAATTTTCAACAAGTCCAGTTTGTGTGGAAAGAAGTGTTTTCTCATCAAATGGTACTGTTACAAATAGAAACCTACATGCAAAAGAATGAATTTGTGTGTCAACTTCATGCTATGTACAAAAGTTACCTCAAATGAATCAAAGACCTAAATGCAAATGCTAAAACTATAAAATGCTTAGTGGAAGACACAGGTTATGATCATTGACCAACCAACAGTTTCTTAAATAAAATATCAAAAGCACAAGCAACAAAAGAAAAAGTATGTAAGTTGGATTTCATCAAAATTAAAAACTTTTGTGCACTAAAGGATAATATCAAGACAGAGAAAAGATAATCTGCAGAATGATAGGAAATATTTGCAAATCAGATGTCAACCAAGAGTCTAGTATTGTTGTTGTTGTTAGGTGTCATCAAGTCGTGTCCAACTCATAGCAACTCTTATAGGGTTTTCAATGGCTGATTGTTTCGGGATTGCCTCGGGAGTGGATTGCCAGGTCCTTCTCCCATTTTTATGGTGCTAGAAATCAAACCTGGGACCCCAGAGACTGCAGAGCAGCGCTCTACCAACTGAGCTAAATCCCAGCCCAGAGTCTAGTATATAGAACATATAAACAATCAAGGCAGTGAAAAGATAACCCACAAGAATGATAGGAAATATTTGCAAAACAGATATCTGCTAAGGGTCTAGCATGAATAATATAAGAAAACTCTTAAAACTCAATAATGAAAAGACAACATCATATCTTAATGGGTAGGATATATGGATCAGTGGTAGAACACTTACCTAGCATGCACAAAGCCCTGAGTTTAATACCAAACACCACAAAGATAAGCAAATAAAAATAAAAATAAAAATAAAATGGGTAAATAATTTGAATATATATTTCTCAAAAGAAGATTCTTAATTAATAGCACAGAAGAAATGCTTAACACCATCCATTATTACAAAAATACAAACGACATCCACAACGAGATATCATTTCATCCACTAGAATAACTATAATAAATAAGTAGAAATTAAGAAGTGTTGACAGGGGGATGAAGAAACTGGAGCCCTCACACATTCTTCCTGGGAATGTAAATTGGTGAAGTCACTTATGGAAAAGAGTTTGGCAGTTCCTTAAAACATTAAGCATAGAATTACCATATGACTCAGTATATACCACTCCTAGGTATATATATAAGAGAACTGAAAATATGTCCACATAAAAACTATACATGAAATGTGCACAGCAACTTTACCCATATTACAAAAAAAGTGGAAATGACCTGTTAGGACTCAGATATGATTTAATTGTGAGTACTTCCCACAAAGTTTCATGTGATAAAGGCACTATTGGGGTATGGTGGGACCTTTGAGAGGCTGGGCCTAGTGGGAGATCCTTAAGTATTTGAGGGCATAAGGTAGTTCTCCTGTAACCCCTTGTAGTTCTTGTATGATACTCTAAGTTTACCCTTGGTTGGATATGTAATCACCTACATGCTTTCCTCATTGCTGTCCATACCATGAGTGATACAGTCAAGGGGCAGCTCTTGCCATATAGAGCTTGTATGATGTCATTTGGATTTTGAGCCTCTTTTGAACTATAAAATAAGTAAAACTCTTTCTCTTCATAAATAGACTATATCAGCTAGTGCTTTGTAGTAATGATAGCTTATTAATGCATAACCCAAATGGAAACCACTGGATCAGTGAACAAAATGTGGTATATCTGTACAATAGATATTCAGCCATGAAAAAGGAATGACATACTAACACATATGTCATGGATGAAGCTTGGATACTTTATGTAAATAAAAGATACAAAAAGCCACATATTGTAGGATTCCATTTATAGTAATGTCCAGAATAGGCAAAATCTATACAGACGGAAAAGTAGATCAGTGTTTGCTCAGGGACAAGGGTGGGGGGAATTTGGTGGTGAAAAGTTTCTTTCAGAAGTGATGGAAATATTCTGGAATTACACAGTGGTTAAGGTTACTAATACTGTGAATATATTTTTTGAATGGGGGGGTTAAGCCCAGAGGCTCACACAAGCTTTGCAAGCACTCTAGTATTGAGCTGCAGCCCCAGTCCATTTTTTCCTTTTTATTTTGAAACAGTATCTCACTAAATTATGCTGGCTGCCTCTGGCTTTGAACTTGAGATCCTCCTGCCTCAGTTTTCCAAGTTGCTGAGATTGTAGGCATCTGTCACTGCACCTAGTGAAACAATGTGATTTTTTTCTTAAAAAAAAAAAAGCATACTCAGTGCTACAGTTTAAAATGGGTTCAAATTGTAGGTTTTATGTTATGTAATTGTTATCTTAATAAAGTTTTTAAAGTATATTTGTTTCAGGGTCCCAGCTTGGAAATACATTGTGTTTAAATAGCTTTATAGGTGATTTTTGATTGATATATTTTGTGTACCAGTGTTTTAGAATCAGAGTGTAAAACAATGAATTCAAGTACAATTGTTACAAACTTTTCTAAAAATAAACATTGCTACTAAGGATAAAATGGTCACTCTTTCAAACCTATGATGAAACCAAATGATGATTACAAGATTGTTCTAGAACTCCTTTTAAGATAATTTCGTAGGACTGAGCTCCACATGGTGTCAGGGATCCTAGTAGAACAGAAAGCAGTACAGTGCGCTAACCACCTGGCAAAACATTACTGAATGTTCTTTATGTGTAGAACTAAAATCATCCCACTGTAGTTTCTCACTTAAAAAGAAATTATTTGAAATACTAATGGAAAAGAGCAGGAAAAAGCAAACAGAAAAAGAACAGCGTTAGAAAATATCTTTGCAAATCCGCTTCTACAACCCTAGGCTTAGCCTGAGTAACAACTCTTCCAAATGTGCTCATTATGTTATCAAATCATGAAAAGACATAAAGGAAACTTAAATGCTTATCACTGAATAAAAGAAGCCAGTCTGAGAAGGCTTCAGACCGTATGATTCCAAATATGTGACATTCTTGAAAAAGGCAAAACTAGGGAGAAACCCTAGGTAAATCTAATATACTAATATTCTAATATACTTGGTTAAAATAAACTTACAGCACAGAAAGTGGTAAAGTTTTCATTTGGTATGATGAAAAACTTGTCCTCAATTGCTTCCACTGCTGCCATGTTACAAGTTTCATTTTGTCCACGTCTAGTATCTACCTATAATAACCCACTTTGTCTCTTAATTTATTCATGTATTCATAAAATGTTTACTGTGTACTTGGCCCTGGGTATATGAAGAATATCACACACACAAACCCTCCACAGTTCCTATTACCCAGAAAATGCCACAGAGCAATAAGAAAGGATGGAAAAAGGGTATCATATTGCGATACATTAAGAGATGGAGTTGTTTAGAGGTTTCACTTCAAGAGAAAATTCAAGAAAGTTATTTTTATCAGTCATACTTGTGAATGAGTATAGTTCAAAATGTATAGAATCTTAAACTCTAGATCAATTTCTTGACACTGCTTCCCACTCTCTCCAGACTCTGTGGATAGGACAATTTGAGTATTACACAGAGGATGCTACTGCTGTCCATAAAAATGGATTTAATGCTCTTATTCAAATTTTACCTAATTTTCCTATTTTCAAGCTGGATGTAGCCATAGTTTTGCTAATCACCATAATTTTAAGGAATGCAGCCCCTAATAACTTCAAGTAAGAAAAATACTACAAAGAATATTTTTCCCTCTGCTGTTTAATTAGGCCAGTACTCCTTTCTTCTTGTAGATTTTCTCCTTTACTACTACTTGTGGAGTAGCACAGGATTCTCTGCTTCTTTGCTGTCTTAAACCCAATAATGTACATTAACATCTTAAAGAAGTGCATAACAATATAATATGGGAATTACCTGCTGGAGTAAAGCAGGGCTTATCTCAGAAATGCAGGAATGAAAAAGTATGAGGAAATCCACTAATATAATTGTGTGGATAATACAATAGCTTCAGAAAAGCATTTGTTAAAATTGGATGCTGAGAGAACTTTAAAAGAAAACTGAAGGCCTTCCCCCATATATATATATATATATATATATATATATATATATATATATATATATATATATATATATATATATATATATATGTATATATATTTGTCCTTATCATAAACCTGTCATCATTATAGACACTTGCAAATCTCTACAGGAAATCCCTGCTATGAACTTAGGGACAATAGCAAATATCTATGATATCTATGTTCATTGTCTTTACCCAGTAATATTTTGGAAAGTTTTATTAATACCGTAAGTCATAGAAAAGAAATGAGGAACAAAAGAAAATAATATGTAAATTTACTATTTTGAGGTTACATATAACCTCAAAATAGTAATTTTGCATATTATTATAAATCCAGAAATCTAAGGCATTCAGCTAAAAATAATGGCTAGTCTTAGTGAAAGTTTAATTACAGGAGCAGTAAATGATAAATACTCAGAAGTCAATAGCATTCTATGCATTCATAATAAAGAAATAAAATATAACCTTACAAAGATCCATTCAATAGAAATATAATACTCTTAAAAGCAAGAAGGAATAAACACAACAAAGGAAGTGTAGAAAATAAATAAATAAAATGTCACAATTTTCTTGCTTCACTGAAAAGAAGATGTGAATAAATGGAAAACTGTGACATACTATGAAATAGAGAGACTGAATATTTCTTCTTTTTTTCTCCAAGTTATGTTTTAGCTGGCCTGGAATTCAATTCTTAATGATAAATGATTTGACAATTTTATTGTAAAGGTCAACTGTAAGAACAAATAGTTAACCTTTATAAATACACACTTGGAAAAATGAATGTTCACAAAAGAATGCAGAGCTCCAGAATATGTCATCAATAAATATAAAAGATCTTCCCTGTGGCTCATGCTTGTAATCCTAGTGACTCTGGAGGTGGAGGCAGGAGGCTCACAAGTTCCACAGCATAAGCAGACAGCATAACTTACCAAGACCCTGTCTCAAGATAAAGAAAAGAAATTAAAAAGCAGCTGAGGGTGCAGCTCAGTGGTAGAGCACTTGCAAAGTATGCACGAGGCAACAGGTTCAGACTGCCAGTACCATGAGAAAGGAAGGAAGGAAGGAAGGAAGGAAGGAAGGAAGGAAGGAAGGAAGGGAGGGAGGGAGGGAGCGAGGGAGGAAGAAAGGAACGAAGGTAAGAAGGAAGAGGAGAAAGGTTAAATTTAATTTCTATTTAAATTTTTTTAAAAGATAAATAACTGTTTTTCATAGAATTACCATATAATCTAGCAGGTAAACTTCTCAATATAGACTCAAAAGAGTTGAAAGCAGGAATTAGAACCAATGTTTACCAATGTTCATAGTAGCATAATTCCCAACAGCCAAAAAGTAGAAACAACCCAAATGTCCACTGAGAGACAAATGGATAAACAACATGTGGTATATTACATATAATACAATATTGTTCAGCTTTTAAAAAGAATGAAATTAGCCAGGCATGGTGGCACACTCCCATAATCACAGCGACTTGGGAGGCTGAGGCAGGAAGATCACAAATTTGAGACCAGAGGCAGCCCGTGTAACTTAATGAGACCTTGCATCAAGATAAAAAGTTTTTTAAATGGGCTCATGGTGCACCTCAGTGGTAGAGTGCTCGCAAAGTATGCAAAAGGCCCTGAGCTTAATCTTCCAGCACTGAAAAAATAAAAAAAGATGATTAGGATGGTAAATGTTATATTATGTACATTTTTTCCAAATAAAAGATAATGAACTTTATTATAAGTATTAACAATGCATTCATAGAAACACACAAAGTCTAGGAGAGAAATATAAATATAAATATACTATGCTGGAAGATTTATACTACATGTGAGGTAGCATTCAGTTGAAGGTAAATAGATATAAGCTAAATGCATATAATGCTTTTGTTGTTAGGTGCCCTCGAGGCAAGTCTGACTCATAGCGACCCTATATACAGCAGATCTAAACACTTCTTGATTCTGTGCCAGGCACATGATCTTATTTATGTTTAAGCCCATTGTTTCAGACACTGTGTCAATCCATCTGGTGGAGGGTTTTCCTTTTTTTTTTCATTGATCTGCCACTCTCCCAAACATGATGTATTTCTCCAGGGATTGATCTCTCCTGACTACATGACCAAAATATGTAAGATGCAGTCTGGCCATTCTTGCTTCCAAGGAGCACTCTGGTTGCACTTCTAGGACAGATTTGTTGGTTACCATGGGTGATCCTGCTGGTATCTGAGATACTAGTGGCATAGCTTTCAGCCTCATCGCAACACACAAGGCCCCAGAGTGTGGCTGACAGACGTGTGGGGGAAATGTATATAATATGAACCTAAAATAATTATGAAAATAAGAAAACAGGTGTAAGATAATAATCCAACAAAGAGATATAATATGGAAAAATATTCAATTAATTCAGAAGAAGGTAGAAAAAGAGAACAAAGAATAGCTGAGACAAAGAACAAAGAAATAAGATGACTGGTTTAAACAGGACCATATTGATAATCATATTGAGTATAAATATTATAATTGTCACAGCTAAAGTTTAGAGATTGTTAGAGTGGACAAAAAATGGAAACTCCTACAGAAATATTTGTAAATACAAAAGTAAAAATAGATGAACAGTAAAAGAATGGAAAAATATGCCATCCTAATAC
>VMDO01041676.1:0-11024 GCA_007922755.1 Pedetes capensis
TAATAAAAATCTCTACATTGCATTTCATGCTAAAAAGTATGCTTGGAATAATATGCAATACATAGTAAAGACCCCTTGAAAAATATTGTACTTTATCATTACTAATAGTTGCCTGGACAGAAGTATAAGTAGTTCAGTTGCTAAAATGTCTGCTTAAATATTTTAGATAAAGGATTGAGAAAACCAGGGAATTCTAAAAAAAATACTAATAGCCCTCATATATCATATTTGACATGTTTTGTAGCTTATATATTTAACTATTTATATATTTACAAATATGTACACACAAATGTGAAATGTCTATTCCAAGCAGTGTAGTAATTTAGTTTTGGTAGTGATGAAATTATACAAATTAATTACTTAACTAATTAATCAATTTATCAGTACTGTTGGGTTTTTACTCAGGGCCTCATGCATGCTGAGCAAGTGCTTTACCAAGCTGAACTCCAGTCCCCCATCCGTTTTTTGTTTGTTTGTTTGTTTGTTTGAGACAGAGTCTCACTAAATTGTGTAGGCTGCCTCTGGCTTGGAACTGGAAATCCTCCTGCTTCAGCCTCCTAAGTGTCTAGGATTACAGGAATGAGCCATGTGTTCACAAGTTATAAAAATTTACCTTTCAATTGATAATTCACAAGCAATCATATGTTGTCCTTAGAATAAGAAAAATGTTGGGAATGTTAGGAATTATGCTTTAATAATCACTTAAATAAATACACATTAATCTTTATATTCAATCTTTACTATGTTCTTTGTAATAGTTCTAAAAATTGTGAGCTCTCTCTTCTTCCTCTCTCTCCTTTATTATCTTCTCCACACCCTCTATTTCCTTCTCTCTCCAGCAAACATGCACAAACATGCCCTCTCATTTCCCTTGGGCCTGCCATCTTTGGTCTATCCAAGGCTCTTTTCTTTTTAAAGATCTACTTAACTCTCCAGTTCTCTCTGACTTTACCTTCCCCTGGAGGTGGGGGAAATGTAACTTTATGCTGACTCACTCCAGGAATCAAGGTTTTTCTAAGTTTTTTTCTAGGCCTATGGAGGCTTGTACCAAAATACCTTAGCTTTCCCTATAATTACTTAATATGTATTATCTTTAACAAACTTTGTACACCTCCATGTGTTATCAGCTTGTTGAGCTGTGGGCGCTTGTGTGTTGCTTTGATGCTGAAAGCTATGCCACCTATATTTCAGATACAAGCAAGGCCACCTATAGTGCACTTGTTTCAGCTGCATTTCCAGACTAAGACAGACTAGGGAGAAGGACCCAGTAGCCCACTCCCAAACCACTTAGCTATTGAAAACTCTCTGAACAGCAGAGAAGCACTGTCAAATATAGTGCCAGAAAATGAACCCCCCAGGTTGAAAGATACCCAAAGGACAACTGAGGAAGAGTGTCCTCTTCAAACTAGAGTTGACCTTAAATGATGAGAATGGGACCTCCATTTGCTGATATGGCATGACTCAAAATGAGAAGAAACACTGGCTGCAATAGTGGGCTAGACCATAAAAAAGATTGTGTATACGGCACAATGTTGGGTAGTAGTTTGTTCTTTTATACATAGGATTGCTGAGTCAGACCTGATACGATGGCACCTAACAATATACTCTCTACTATAAAAAATATTAAAATTGTAGTATGAGAAAAGATGAAGCTAATCCAACAAAAATATTCATTCTATTTAGACAGTTCCATGAAATTAATAAATGAAGTGATTAGTCTCAACTAGATAAAGTGGTTAGCTAGTTTACATTTGTTTTCTTTTCAAACATTTACTTTTTAGATCATCTTACTCAGATCTGTATGAATTCATAGGGCCTAAAGAAAAGTAATTGTAAGCAATAGTTTAAGTATGGCAAAGGAAATGTCTTATAAAGATAATTATGGGCAAATAATGGAAGTATTCCTTTACTATGCAGAGAAAAGATATTTCAGATATTTATGTTTTAGATGGTATTTTTATATGTATATAATTATTGTTGTTGTTGTAATGGGCCCTCACATCACGTCCGACTCATAGTAACCCTGATAGGGTTTTCAATGGCTGATTTTTGCCAAATTGCCCTGGGAGTAGATTGCCACATCTTTCTCCCATTTTTGCCATGCTGGAAATTGAAACCAGGACCTCAGAGACTGCAGAGCATCACCCTATCAACTGAGCTAAATCCCAGCCTGTATATAATAATTTGTTGTTGTTGTTAGGTGCCATCGAGTCCAGTCCACCTCATAGTGACCCTATGTATAGCAGATCTAAATACTTCCCGATTCTGTGCCAGGCAAACAATCATAATTAAGTTTAAGCCCATTGTTGCAGACACTGTGTCAGTCCATCTGGTGGAGGATTTTCCTCTTTTGCATTCACCTGCCACTCTCCCAAACATGATGTCCTTCTCCAGGGATTGATATCTCCTGACTACATGTCTGAAATATGTAAAAGGCAGTTTGGCCATTCTTGCTTCCAAGGAGCACTCTGGTTGCACTTCTTCTAGGACAGATCTTTTGGTTCTTTTGACAGTCCATGGTATATTCAATAGACGTCTCCAGCACCACAATTCAAAAGCATCAATTCTTTTTCTGTCTCTCTTATTCAATGTCCAGCTTTCACAACCATATGATGCCATTGAAAGTACCATGGCATGAGTCAGACACACCTTTGTCTTCAATGTGACATCTTTGCTTTTCAATATTTTAAGGAGATCTTGTGCAGCAGCTTTTCCTAGAGCAATGCATCTTTTGATTTTTTGCCTGCTGCTTCCACGGGTGTTGATTATAGAGCCAAGCAAAGTAAAATCTTGGACAATCTCAATCTTTTCTCCATTGATTGTGAAGTGGCATGCTGACCCACTCATAAGGATTTTTGTTGATGTTTAGTCATTACCCATATTGAAGGCTATCATCTTTGATTTTCATCAGTAAATGTTTTAAATCCTCTTCATTTTCAGCAAGCAAAGTGGTGTCATCTGTGTAACATAGGTTGTTAATGAGTCTTCCTCCAATCTTGATGCCATGTTCTTCCTCATAAAGTCCAGCTTCTCTGATTATTTGCTCAGCGTATAAATTGAAGAGATAGGGTGAAAGTATTCAGCCCTGACGCACACCTTTCTCAACTTTAAACCACGCAGTGTTTCCTTGTTCTGTTCGAACAACTGCATCCTGGTTCATGTACAGATTTCTCATGAGCACAATTAGGTGTTCTGGTATTCCCATTTTCCGAAGTGTTACCCATAATTTGTTGTGATCCACACAATCAAATGCTTTTGCATAGTCAGTAAAACATAGATAGACATCTTTGTGATATTCTCTGCTTTCAGCTAATATCCACCTGACATCAGCAATGATGTGCCTAGTTCCCTGCCCTCTTCTGAATCCCGCTTGATTTTCCGGTAATTCCCTGTCTATATATTGCTGCAGTCGCTTCTGAATGATCTTTAGTAGAATTTTGCTGCTGTGTGATATTAATGATATTGTCTGATAGTTTGCACATTGAGTTGGATCCCCATTTTTGGGAATAGGCACAAATATGGATCTATTCCAGTCAGTTGGCCAAGTAGCTGTTTTCCAAATCTGTTGGCATAAACATGTTAACACCTCTAGTGCTGCATCTGTTTGTTGAAACATTTCTATTGGTATCCCATCAACTCCTGGAGCCTTGTGTTTCGCCAGTTCTTTCAAGGCAGCTTCCACTTCATCCTTCAACACCATTGGTTCCTCTTCATATGCAACCTCTTGGAATGGTTGGTCATCTCCCACTTCTTTCTTGTATAATGACTCTGTGTATTCTTCCCATCTTCTTTTGATGTTTCCTGCATCATTTAATATTTTCCCTGTAGAATCCTTCACTACTGCAACTTGAGGCTTGAATTTTTTCTTCACTTCCTTAAGCTTGAGAAACACAGAGCACATTCTTCCCTTTTGATTTTCTGCCTCCAGCTCTTTGCACATGTTATTATAATATTTGTTTTTGTCTTCTCAAGCTGCCTTCTGAAATCTTCTGTTTAGTTCCTTAACTTCATCCTGTCTTCCTTTTCCTTTAGCTGCTGGACATTCGAGGGCATGGTCCAGTGTCTCTTTTGACATGTAATTTGGTCTTTCCTTTTTTTCTTATTCTTTAAGAACTTTTTGCTTCCTTCTTGAATGATATCTTTTATGTCATGCCACAACTCTTCTGGTCATTTGTGTCTAATGCATTAAACGTACTTTTGAGGTGGTCTCTGAACTCAGGTAGGATATACTCAAGGTCATACCGTGGCTCTCGTATACTTGTTCTAATTTTCTTCAGCTTCAGTTTGAACTTGCATATGAGAAGTTGATGGTCTGATCCACAGTCAGCACCTGGTCTTGTTTTGACATTTTGTACAGAGCTTTTCCATAGTCTCTTTGCACATATGTAGTCAATTTGATTCCTGTATGTTCCATCTGGTGAAGTCCATGTGTATAGTCTCCGTTTATGATGTTGAAAAAATGTATTTGCAATGAAAAGGTCATTGGTCTGACAAAATTCCATCATGCAATCTCAAGCTTCATTTCTGTCACCAAGACCATATTTTCCAACTACTGGGCCTTCTTGCTTGTTTCCAACCTTTGTGTTCCAGTCACCAGTGATTATCAGTATGTCTTGATTGCATGTTTGATATATTTCAGATTGCAGAAGCTGATAAAACTCTTCCCTTTCTTCATTTGTGGCCTTAGTGGTGGGTGCATAAATTTGAATAATAGTCATATTAACTGGCCTTCCTTATAGGCATACAGATATTATTTTATCACTGACAACATTGTATTTCATGACAGATCTTGAAATGTCTTTTTTGATGATGAATGCAACCCCATTTCTCTTTAGTTTATCATTCCCAGCATAGTAGACCATATGATTGTCTGACTCAAAATGGACTATGCTGTTCCATTTTAGCTCACTGATGCCTAGAATGTCAATGTTTATGTGCTCCATTTCTCTTTTAACAATTCTAATTTGCCTAGATTCATACTGGGGCTGGGATTTAGCTCAGTGGGTAGAGCGCTGCGCTGCAGTCTCTGAGGTCCCGTGTTCAATTCACAGCACCGCAAAAATGGGAGAAGGGCCTGGCAACCCACTCCCAAGGCAATCCCGAAGCACTCAGCCATTGAAAACCCTATGTGGGTCACTATGAGTCTGATACTGACTCGACGGCACCTAACAACAACAACAGATTCATACTACATACATTCCATGTTCCAATCATTAATGAATGTTTACAGTTGTTTCTCCTCATTTTGATTGGTGCCACATCAGCAAGTTGAGCACCCTGGGGTTTTACTCCATTTCCATCATCACAGTAGACTCAACGTGGAGGAAGCAACTCTTTCCCAGTAGCGTTTTGAGTGCCTTCCAACCTGGGGGCCTCCTTTTCCGGAAGTGTATCTGACAGTGTTTCTTTGCTATCCATAGCGTTTTCAATGGCTAGTTGTTTCGGGAATGGCTTGCCAGGTCCTATTCCCTAGTCTGTCTTAGTCTGGAAGCTCAGCTAAATACCTGTCCACCATGCGTAACCTTGCTCATGTCCGAGGTTACCGTGACAGAGCTCTCAGCCTCATCGCAACACACAAGCGCCCACAGTGCGGCAAACTGACAGACGTTTGGGGGGTATATAATAATAGTTGAGCTTAATTCCTGTTGCCATGTTGTTGTTGTTAGGTGCTATCAAGTTGGGTCTGACTCATAGCAACCCTCATAAGGGTTTTCATTGCCTGACTGTTTTGGGATTGACACAGTAGTGGATGGCCATGTCCTTCTCCCATTTTTGCAGTGCTGGGAATCATTCCTGGAACCTCAGAGACTGAAGAGCAGTGCTCTACCAACTGAGCTAAATCCCAGCCCCCTCTTGTCATAGGAAGGATAATCTTTCCCAGAAACTTATAAATAAGTTCAAATGCCTTTCCTTCAGAGAATGAATTTATTTTGTTCCAATTTTATTCCTCAAATAATGAGAAATATAGATAGCACTTTGATTTCTCAACATGTGAGGCAAAAATCTCTTAAATATTTTTTCTCATCGAGGTTTACTTTATATCCTCTAATAGCTGGGTGTGGTGGCACTGGCCTGTAATTCCAGCAAGTCAGGAGGTGGAGGCAGGATGATTGGAAGTAGTTCTGAGACCAGAGGCAGTCTGCATAATTTAGCAATACCCTGTCTCAAAAACTTAAATAAATAAATAAATAAATAAATAAATAAATAAATGGGCTGGGGGTGCAGCTCAGTGGTGCAGCACTTACAAAGTGCACAAATGTGAGGCCCTGAGTTTAACCCCCAACACGGCAAAAAAAATATATATATATATATGTATATATGTATACATATATATGTATATATATGTGTATATATATATATATACTCTAATTTTTATCATTTTAAAGCATATACTATTATGTATATGCACTCATGCAGCTTCAGTAATGACTTTGAATATTTCCCTCACTTCAAAAGTTTCTCTCATGACCCATGGTAGTTCCTTCCTTTTCTGTATCTCCAACCCTTGGCATCCAAGGTGTTGATTTGTCTGTATAGTTTTGCCATCTTGTCAGAATGTGATAAAAATAGTCCTAAAGTATGCAGCCATATGATATGGAGTACATGAGCTTTTCACTTTTAATGCTTTTGAAATGTGTGTTCTTGCATATATCTGTAGTTTATTCTTTCTTGTTGGCAGGTAGTAGTCAATTGTATTAAGGTGCCAAAATTATTTATTTACCAGTTCTCTTGATTTGGTGATTATGCATGGGGATGCCATAAACATTTGAGTGCAAATCTTTGTATACTCTTTGGTTTTCACTTTTTGTAGGTAAATAGGGCTGTGATTACTGGGTTAAATGGTAAGTGTATGCCTAATTTCATAAGTTACCAAACTGTTTTCCAAACTGGGTGTGCTATATTACATTCTCACCAGCAATACATAAAAGTTCCAGTCATCCATCCCAGCCTTGAGATTTCTAACTTTTTCAGTCATAACCTGTAATATGTATCTAGTAGTTCTCAGTGTAGTATTCTAATTAGCTATAGTTTTATGTGGCTAGTAGTATATCATCTTAGTTTGTCTTTCTCTAAGGAACAATAATGCTGAACATCTTCTTGTACTTCTTTGTCTTCTGTAGTGCTTCTTCAGTGAAGTGTTAAAAATGCCTATTTTTTGTCATCTGTTTTTGTTTTGAATTGTGGAAGTTCTTTCTATATTTCAGATGCATGTATTTTTAATATGTATACTAAAAATTTCTCACAAACATTGGCTTGTTATTTCACTTTCTCAGTGATACATTTCTATGAATAGCTATTTTAAAATTCAAAATACAGTTTACAAATTTTCTTTAGTGATCCATCAATTAACTCAGAATCACACAGATTTTCTTTGTTTTCTTCTAGAATTTTTAACATTTTATTATTTACATTCAAGTCTGTGATCCTTTTTGAGTTAATGTTTCTACATTGTAGATACGATGGGTTGAGATGTTTTCTTTTACTTCCTCCTCCTCCTCCTCTTCCTCTTATCTTCTTTCTTGTTCTTTGTTCCAGCACTATTTATTAAAAGATACCTTTTCTTCACTGACTTACCTTAGGGCTTTCTTGAAAATCTATTGGTGATATACATGTGGAATTGTTTCTGTTTCTTTTATCTGCATATATATCAGTTCAAGGACAACATATTGTCCTTTTACAATTGAATAAAAGCCTAAAAATCAACTATTTTAATTCAATTAATTAAATTCTTTTAAAAATAATGTTGGCTATTCTATGTATTTTATATTTTCCCATGATATTTATGATCATTTTATCCATTTTTATAAAACATTTTCTGAGATTTTTTACAAGCATAATATTGAAACTATAGACAAATTTGGAGAAAATTGGCAATATAGCAGTATTGAATCCACCTATCAAAGAATGTGACATAATTCTCTGTTTACTAGGTTATCCAGAATTTCCTTCACTAGTACTCTGAAGTTAGTAACATACACAAGCCTGCATATGTTTCCTTCTTTTTCAAGTTTCCTTTTGATGATTTTGTGAGTGGTATGTTATTAAATTTTTTAATTTCCAGTTTGTTGCTAGTATGTAGAAGTACAATTGGTTTTTGTTCATTTTCTTAGCCTTAGATCTTTATTATTCATTTTTAATTTCCACTGGCTTTTTCTAGCTTTATAGGAATTTTCTACATAGGCAAATATGTGTTTTGTGAATAGAAACGCCTTTATTCCTTCTTTTAACACGTTTATGTCTTTTATGTATTTTTCTGGTTTTATTGCACTGACAAGAACTTCCAACTTAGTATTGAATAATTCTGGTTAGATGTGACATCCTTGATTTGTTCCTGATGTTAAAGATAACTTAAGCTGAATCTTCTTAGGTGCCCTTTATCACGTTAAATGAATTTCTTTCTATTACTAGTTTGCTGAGACTTTCTATCATGAGTACTATGCTGAATTTTCTCAAGTAGTTTTTCATGTTCTATTGCAATGATCATATGGCTTACTTTTTAAATTTGTTCACACTGTGAAATATATTGGTTAATGTTAAAAAGTTGAACCAATCTTGCATTTCACTTGTGATATATTATACTTGTTATATACTTGTGTATTAAATTGATATTTTGTCAAGAATTTTCATACATTTTTTCAGGGAATGTATTTGTTTTTCATTTAATTGCCCTGTAATGCCATTGCTCCTATATTTGCATATAGTTTCATTGCCCTGTAATACCAATGCAAGAGCTCATTGGGGACAGAGAAGGAAATTAGGTATGTGGTGTAACCTTGGAAAGTTAAGTCTGACTTCGCTGAGAATGATGTAATAAGTAAATACAGGGAAATAAATGATGTTTATTTCAGCTTTAAACTGAAGTACATGAAAGGACCCTAAGATGAAAGAACGAATTTGAGGAACTAATTGCAGTTGAACAAAGTCAGTTAATTTAACAATTTAACATGGTCATGGAGAATAGAAGGTGCATAAGGAATGCATCTTACCTGAGTACTAGTTGTAACATGCCATGGAGTCAGGACTGATTCATAGTGACCCTATGTACAGCAGAACGAAGCACTCCCCGATTCTGTGCCACACAAATGATCTTATTTATGTTTAAGCCCATTATTGCAGAAACTCTGTCAATCCATCTAGTGAAGGGTTTTCTTTTTTTTTATTGACCTGCTACTCTCCCAAACATGATGTCCTACTCCAGGAATTGGTCCCTCCTCACTACTTGTCCAAAATATGTAAGACGCAGTCTGGCCATCTTTGCTTCCAAGGAGCACTCTGGTTGCATTCCTTCTAGGACGTTATCTGCTGGTTCTTTTGGCATTTCATGGTACATTCAATATTTGTCTCCAGCACTATAATTCAAAAGCATCAATTCTTCTCCTTGCCCCCCTTATTCAACGTCCAAGCTTTCACAATGATGCAAGTGAAAATATCATGGCATGAGTCAGGTGCACCTTCATCCTCAAAGTGGCATGTTTACTTTGCAATACTTTAAAGTATATACTTTAAAGAGCTCTTTTGTCACAGCTTTTCCCAATGCAATGCATCTTTTTGCAGTGCTGAGGACTGAACCCAGGGCCTCAGGGAATGCAGAGCAGCACTCTACCAACTAACCTAGCCCTGTCAGTACTAGAGGAGGAAGGAATTCAAAACAGGTAAAAGAGTAAGAGAGTAAGCTAGGGAGAGAAAGAAGTAGAAGATTGGGAAAATTATAGTAATAAAGTGAAATTTTGAAGTCTTAGATGTGATAATGTGAATAATTCTGGGTTTAATGTTTGACTCCGCCTATGGTATCAGCTCCCATCTGATCTCAGAAGCTAAGCAGGTTCAGGCCTGGTTAATCCTTGCAAAGGTGACTACTTGGGAATACTGAGTTATGTAGGCTTGGTGTTAGACCTGGCAGCCCACTCTCAAAACAATCAGCCATTGAAAAATAGCAGAGAAGCACTGACATAGTGCCGGGCATGGCACAGTCTGAGGTAGTATTTCCTTATGTTATAACTGTGTACAACATAGGGTTTCTATGAGTTGGACCCAGCTCAATGACACCTAACAATAACATATTATTTATGAGGAAATGCGAA
Source organism: Pedetes capensis (assembly GCA_007922755.1). Classification (NCBI taxonomy): domain Eukaryota; kingdom Metazoa; phylum Chordata; class Mammalia; order Rodentia; family Pedetidae; genus Pedetes; species Pedetes capensis. The sequence goes on from VMDO01041676.1 coordinate 10,083, forward strand.
TAGATTTAACATTTCAACAATTTTAGAGAATTGTTAAGTTTTTAAAATAGACCTTTGTACTACCAAAGATGACAGGGCTGGAATTTAGCTCAGTTGGTAGAGTGCTGCTCTGCAGTCTCTGAGGTCCTGAGTTCGATTCCCAGCACCATAACATGGGAGAAGGACATGGTAACCCTCTCACAAGGCAATCCTGAAACAGTCAGCCCTTGAAAACCCTATGAGGGTCGCTATGAGTCGGACTCGACTCGAAGGCACCTAACAACAACAACAACTACCAAATATGGCACTAGTTGTCACAAGTGCTAAATTTGAGAAAGTCAAAATACCAAAATATTGATTCCAAATAGTTTTAGGAACTTCTAAAATAATAGCAAACAAACAAAACCCTGGCTCTCCCAGGTTTGAATGCAAGTCCTCTCCGATGCTAGGCAAGTGCTCACCACTGAGCTGCAGCAACCATAGCCTCCTTTTTAAAATTTTTATATTTTTATTTTGTTTTATTATTTTATTTTATGGCAGGATCTCACTAGGTTTTGAAGGCTGCCTCTGTCCTCAAACCTTCAGTCCTCTTGACTCTGCCTCATGAGTCCAGAGATATGTGTCAACAAACCCAACTGCAGTTTCTTATATTTAATTTATCTTCCAAAGAATATGGTAAGGATTATAGTCATATTCTTTAGGGATTATCTACAAAAGAAAATATTGCATTTGATTTTAACTATCAGTTTATGATTTAGTTATGTCTATAGAAAAGCATATGAAAAAAATTGTGTGTAGATTATTTATGGCAATATACCTTGAATCATTGTTCTGAATGGAATATATAGCATTTAATGTATTTTTTTACCATATAATTTTATGAAAATCTACTCATTACTTACATGTTGAACTCTTCCTTGATACAAATGACTAATAGGAGATGATAAAGTTTTGACATTTACC
>VMDO01041677.1:0-11022 GCA_007922755.1 Pedetes capensis
TCAAAACAAGACCAGGTGCTGACTGTGGATCAGACCATCAACTTCTCATATGCAAGTTCAAACTGAAGCTGAAGAAAATTAGAACAAGTACACGAGAGCCATGGTATGACCTTGAGTATATCCCACCTGAGTTCAGAGACCACCTCAAAAATAGGTTTAATGCATTAGACACAAATGACAGGAGACCAGAAGAGTTGTGTCGTGACCTAAAAGATACCATTCAAGAAGGAAGCAAAAGTTCTTAAAAAGACAAGAAAAAAGAAAAGACCAAATTACATGTCAAAAGAAACAGTAGAACTTGCCCTTGAATGTCAAGCAGCTAAAGTAAAAGGAAGACATGATGAAGTTAAGAAATTAAACAGAAGACTTCTGAAGGCAGCTGGAGAAGACAAAAACAAATATTATAATGACATGTGCAAGGAGCTGGAGGCAGAAAATCCAACGGGAAGAACATGCTCTGTGTTTCTCAAGCTTAAGGAAGTGAAGAAAAAATTCAAGCCTCGAGTGGCAGTAGTGAAAGATTCTATGGGGAAAATATTAAATGATGCAGCAAATATCAAAAGAACATGGGGTGAATACAAAGAGTCATTATACAAGAAAGAATTGGAAGATGACCAACCATTCCAAGAGGTTGCATATGAAGAGGAACCAGTGGTGTTGAAGGACAAAGTGGAAGCCGCTTTGAAAGAACTGACAAAACACAAGCCTCCAGGAATTGATGGGATACCAATAGAGATGTTTCAACAAACAAATGTAGCACTGGAGGTGTTAACATGTTTGTGCTAATAGGTTTGGAAAACAGCTACTTGGCTAAGTGACTGGAAGAGATCCATATTTGTGCCTATTCCCAAAAAAGGGGGTCCAACTGAATGTACAAACTATCAGAAAGTATCATTAATATCACACACAAGCAAAATTCTACTAAAGATCATTCAGAAGTGACTGCAGCAGTATATAGACAGGGAATTACTGGAAAATCAAGCGGGATTCAGAAGAGGGTGGGGAACCAGGGACATCATTGCTAATGTCAGGTGGATATTAGCTGAAAGCAGAGAATATCAGAAAGATGTTTATCCATGTTTTATTGACTATGAAAAGGCATTTGATTGTGTGGATCATAATAAATTATGGATAACTCTTCGGAAAATAGGAATACCAGAACACCTAATTGTGCTCATGAGAAATCTGTACATGAACCAGGAGGCAGTTGTTTGAATAGAACAAGGAAACACTGCTTGGTATAAATTTGAGAAAGGTGTGTGCCAGGGCTGTATACTTTCACCCTATCTCTTCAATTTATACGCTGAGCAATATTCTGAGAAGCTGGACTTTATGAAGAAGAATGTGGCATCATGATTGGGGGAAGACTCATTACCAACCTGCATTATGCAGATGACACAACTCTGCTTGCTGAAAGTGAAGAGGATTTAAAACATTTACTGATGAAGATCAAAGATCATAGCCTTCAATATGGGTTACAACTTAACATCAACAAAACAAAAATCCTTACGTCTGGTCAGTACCCAACTTCACAATAAATGGAGAGAAGCTTGAGTTTGTCCAACATTTTGCTTTGCTTGGCTCTATAATCAACAACCATGGAAGCACCAGTCAAAAAATCAAAAGTCGTATTGCTCTAGCAAAAGCTGTGGCAAAAGATCTCTTTACAGTATTAAAAAGGAAAGATGTCACATGAAGATGAAGGTGCATCTGACTCATGCCATGGTATTTTCAGTCGCATCATATGGTTGTGAAAGCTGGACATTGAACAAGGGAGACAGAAAAAGAATTGATGCATTTGAATTGTGGTGCTGGAGACGTGTGTTTAGTATACCATGGACTGCCAAAAGAACCAACAAATCTGTCCTACAAGAAGTGCAACCAGAGTGCTCCTTGGAAGCAAGAATGGCCAGACTACATCTTACATATTTTGGAAATATGAGTTTCTGTATTGTAGTGGTTATCATGTTCGCCTCACATATTTCGGAAGTGTGGTCAGGAGAGATCAATCCCTGGAGAAGGACATTGTGTTTGGGAGAGTTGTAGGTCAATGCAGAAGAGGAAAACCCTCCACCAGATGGATTGACACAGTGTCGGCTTAAACCTAAATAAGATCGTTTGCCTGGCACAGAATGGGCAAGTGTTTCGACCTACTGTACATAGGGTCACTATGAGTCAGACTCAACTCGACGGCACCTAAAAACAACAACATTTATAAAGTGATTGATAGTAGCTATAAGGGTGGAAAGAAGAATATGTATAGTAAGCTTAATGAGAAGTAATAATAATAAGGGAAGTTTTTTGAATGATGAAAACAGAGGAAAATCAATCCCAAAATATAAATTAGACTATGTGGGGTTGAAACAAGAGTTCAAGGGATACATTTTCTTGAGAACTTAGAAGAGAATTGGGTCATTATAGGAAAGATTGAAAAAATTTACGAAGAATCTTTAAGTTTGGGGACTTTGAAAGAGTTCTTTTTTAGTAGTGATCCCGCAGAATTGACACCTAAAATTACAAGAGAAATTTGTAAGAGAAATATGATCTAAAAATTGAAATATTTGCTTCAAGTGCTAATAATAGTATATTGTTGTTTTTAGGCACCATGGGGTCAGGTCCTATTCATAGCATCCTTATCTATAGCAGAACGAAATACTTCCCAACACTGTCCCATGCACTACACTATGTCAGTGCTTCTCTGTTATTCATAGGGTTTTAAATGGTAGATTGTTTTAGGAGTGGACTGCCAGTTTCTTCTCCCTAGCCAGCAGCACTTGGAGTTCCCAGGCAGTTTCCCATCCAAGGACAAACCAGGCCAACTCTGCTTAGCTTCCCAGATCAGGCGGGATTGGATGCCAGTGTGCAATAATAGTACAGGAGAACAAACAACCGATTTTTAGTACACTTTTGTCATCAGAGAGGAATAGCATGAGCAATGGACATGTTTTGAGTGGACCATACATTGAGATCTAACTGAAATTTTGGTGAGCAAGATTTAGCTGACTTCAACAAGGTTCTTGTACCATGTGCCTGGGCCTGATTCCACTGGATGCAAGGTTGAAGAGTCTGTGAGAGCAGATTTGTTGGAAACCTTCAGTAACCCATTTAGGCTCTAAAATTCACCTAAGCCAATTTGTCAAGGAGTAATTTTAGATTCTACAGTAGTGATGTGCCAAGGCTACTTCAGAAGTTAATCCTAGCAATATCAATTGCACCTCTCTCCATAACTGGGATCAAATTCTCATTTGAGTCTACTGACATTAGTGATTAAAATGGCAAGTTATTTATGTTGAGGTAGATCATGTGATTAAAATTAAGGCATGTTAGAGAAAAATTGAAAGTACTCAACTTGCGGATTTGAGTGAATGAGAAAGCAATTTAATTGAATATTTCTAAAGCATATATTTTATCCTGTCCAAAAAGGTTTAGAGAGTACTTGACCATAACATTTCTACCATGTATAAGAATATTAATTTGTTTGCACATATTCATATTTCATGTAGCCCATAAAATTTCAGTGATTTTATTTTAACGACACTGAGTGGTTTCTTTCTTTTTCCTTTTTTGCAGTATTGGGGGTTGAACCCAGAACCTTGTGCTTGCATGCTTTGCAAGTGCTGTACCACTGAGCTGCACCCCCAGCCCACTTTTTTTTTTAGTTTTTGAGACAAGTTCTCATTATCACACAGACTGCCTCTGGTCTCAAACTTGCCATCCACCTACTTCTGCCTCCCGAGTCTCTGGGATTAGAGGCGTGCACAGCTCTGTCTGACTCAGTTTCTTTCATTTTAAGATTTGTTTGCCTATTTATTTGAAAAATAGCTACAGATACTGTAAATCATTAAACTACAAACACTATAAAAATAAATCCTAGGTACTTATTTTCACATAAAACTTGTTGTACTCTGCAGTTTGCCTAGAGTTGTGATGCTGAAAGGTATCCCACAGGAATTCCAATACTAAGACTGACTAGAGAAAAGGACCCAGCAGCCCACTTATGAAACAATTAGCCATTGAAAACCTTATGAACAGCAGAGAAGCAGTGTCAAATATCATGTTGGATAATGAGCCCCCCAGACCAGAAGGAATTCAAAAGATAACTGGTGAAGAGTTGCCTCCTGAAAGTAGTTATTGTTGTTAGGTGCCATCAAGTCATGTCTGACTCAAGGCAACCCTTATGGGGTTTTCAATGGTTTATTGTTTGGGGGTTGCCTCAGGAGTGGATTGCCACATCCTTCTCCCATTTTGTGGTGCTGGGAATTGAACCTGGGACCTCAGAGACTGCAGAGTGGTGCTCTACCAACTGAGCTAAATCCCAGCCACTCCTGAAAGTAGAATTGACCTTAATTATGGGAATAAAGTCCCTGATGTAGCATGATTCAAAATGAGAAGAAACACAGTGGCTGCAACAATGGGTTCAAATATATTAAGATCCTATGCATGGGGGTTGGGTAGTGTTTTGTTCTGGTGCCCATAAGATGGCTGTGTAAAACCCAACTCAATGGCACCTAAAACAACAACAACAACAACAACAACAAACAAATATACCATTTTAGTTATAAATAATTACTTGAACTTTAAAATCTCGGAAGATAGTCACATATGTATAATTACCAAAGAAATTGAGAGTGTTCACCATATTAGATTCCTATAGCTGCCATAAAAATATACCACAGGTCAGATGGCTGAAACTGCAGAAATTTATTTCTTCATAGTTGTGGCTACTGCTTTTGGAAAATCCAAAATAAAAGTGTTGGCAGGATTGGCTTGTTATGATATCTACCTCCTTGATTTGCTAATTGCTGCCTTCTCATTATATCCTTGCACTATCATTTTTCTGTACAGATCTATGTTCAAATGCCCTTTTCATATAAGAACAACAATCATTGGTTAAGACCCATCCTAATGATGTCATTTAATCTTAGTTACTTTTCTAAAGATTCTTTCACCACCAAATGTAGCTGTACCCTGAGCAACTGGGGGTTGTAAATCCAAGACAGGAATTTTGAGCAACACATGCAGTCCATAAACTTACAAAGATCGAAATAAGTAATGGACTATTAAACATTCTATAGTTAATTTAGTTTTTGTGTTTAGATAATATTTTAGTGTACAATTATATTTAGATTTTCATTGTGCTGAAGGTTCTTTGGAGGCCATTGAAGAAAGAAGAGTTTTGTGTTACTGAAGCAGATTTGCCAATATATAAAGGGTTTGAAAAAGCAAAAACTGCTTATGAATTAAACTAAGAGCTCAGTAAAATGTGGGAAGGGCAAGCATATTACCAAATTATATACAACTATTTCACAGCAACACTGCCCCTTTGCCCTGCCCTGGGATTTTCTAGGGGCATTCGTCTACAAAGGATATTATAAGATGACTAAGTATGTGTAGAATAAATATGCCATGGAGACTATGGTATGTGATAACAGTGGGATGACAGTAGAATGTGCAAGAAGAACTGGGGAAATTGAAACAACAGCAAGGGCAAGGATGTATACAATTTATTATTTTTTTCACAGGTATTGAAAATCCAGGCAGCCATTTATCCTTTTGAAATATTCCCCTGTTTAGGTGGTAAAATTACAACATAATGCACATTTAAACATGTCACTGTAAATTACCACTTCAATGCTATTAGTATATTTTAATATATATATAATAATTATGTCTATTATTATCAATTCAGAGTAGATTTGAATATTGTAATATGGGATCAGAAGATATTAAAACTGATGTCAAGTATCAGAATTAATTTGTTTCAATTTGAATACATCATCATGTAGCATATAACTTTCATAATTGAAATTGTGTTTTACATAAAAATTGATACTATTAATTATTTAACAGAGGGAAAACAAATGGTCATAATCAACTATTTAAATGCAATATAAATATTTTTTAGTCTTACTGAAAAACTTTTTTCATTTTATAGGAAGAAATTGTTTAAAATTGGTAAATGTCAACCACATCTGTTTCCATGGAAACATCAATAACATTACTACAATTAGTTTCATTTGTGAATATAATAAACAATTTTCAGGCAAAAAAACTCTGTTTATCCACATACATACACCCAAATCCACCTTGTTTTACTTTTCTGAAGTTAAATTTGAAATGCTTCAATTTTATTAAAAATGTAATTTTAGAGGTTATATACTCTGACATTTCTTTATGAGAAGATTCATAAAATCTGTCTGGTTAAAATAATAAAATAGTTAAATTGCTAAATATTCCACAATATAGGAAGAATTTGGACAAGAGTTCATGCATTTACTGTAGTAAATTATATATATATATATATATATATATATATATATATATATATATGTATGTATGTATATGTATATACATATACATATATATTGTTCTTAAGTACTGAAATACTATATATTTTCTTTTCTAATCTGCTCACTTTTAGCAATTTTAGAGGGCTTCAAAATTCACATCCAATTCCTCCTGATCCTGGAAGCTAAGCAAGGTCAGCCTGGTTCGTCCTTGGATGAGAGAACACCTGGGAATATCAGGTGCTGCTGACTATGGAGAAATACCCGGGAACTCACTCATGAAACAATCTGCCATTGAAAACCATACATAGGGCTGCTATGAGTTGGATCCTACTGGACTCCACCTAACAACGAAATCAGATGAGGAATAGAATCATATGCTGATTAGATTCACATGGAAAAAATCCACATGTTATTCTAATCCACATGTGATTTTACAGCCATCTAAAACTCTTTAAAGTGCATGGATTAGAACTGAGAATATATGATATTTTCAGCAATAGTGTACATTTTTCTATAAGTTGTATAATTATACATATTTCCTTAGGTAACACTTAGAAATCCTAGCATAAAAGTATTTTGTATGATATGGAGACAATGTTCCTTTTATGAAAAATAAATTTTTAATAATTTCTTCCCAAAGGAAATTAAAGAACTGAATTGAAATCATTATTCAAACTAATAGTTTCTCTGCTATTGGTTAAATGTTTAACCAATGGGACTGTGTTTCAAACAGTCTATCTAATCTTTGAACACTTCTTCATTTCCCCACATTCTGGGAAATGTCTCTTATCCTCAGTCTATCTCTCCTTTTTCAGTCTAAACAATTAGAAACATAAACACTCATTGATTGTTGTTGTTAGCTGCTGGCAAGTCAGCAGCTGATTCATAGTGACCCTATGTAAAACAGATGAAACATTACTTAATACTGTGCCATGTCTGGCATGATGTCAGTGTTTCTCTGCTATTCATAAGGTTTTCAATGGCTGATTATTTTTAAGGGAGTGGGTTGCCAGATCCTTTTCCCAAGGCCACAGCACCAAGTTTTCCCAAATGGTCTCCCAGGCCCAACTTTGCTTTCTGTTGTTAGGTGCTGTTAAGTCAGGTCCAACTCATAGTGACCCTATGTACAACAGAATGGAACACTCTCTGATTCTGTGTTAGGCACACAATCGGTTTTATTTTTAAGCCCATTGTTGCAGCCACTGTGTTAATCCATCTAGGGCTTTCCTTTCTTTCATTGACCTGCTACCTTCCAAAATGTGATGTCCTTCTCCAGGGATTGGTCATCCCTGACTACATGTCCAAAATATGGAAAACATAGTCTAGCCAAACTTGCTTCCAAGGAGGACTCTGATTTCACTTCTTCTAGGACAGATCTGTTGAATATTTTAGCAGCTCATAATATATTCAATATTCTTCTCCAGCACCATAATTCAAAAGCATTGACTTTTCTCCTGTCTCCCTTATTCAATGTTCAGCTTTCATAGCAAATGATGCTCCTGAAAATACCATGGCATGAGTCAGGTACACCTTCATGTTCAGTGAGACAGATTTATTTTTAGCAATTTAGAGAGTTCTTTTGTAAAACTTTTCTTACTTCCATATGTTTTTTTGATTTCTTGACTGTTGCTTCCATGCAAGTTGATTGCAGAAGTACATAAAGGAAAATCATGGACAACCTCAATTTTTTGTCCATTTATCATGAAGCTATGTACTGACCCAGTTTTAATGATTATTGTTTTGCTGATCATGAGACACAATCCATGCTGAAGGCTGCGTTCTTTGATCTTCAGCAGTAAATGTTTCAAATCCTCTTCATTTTCAGCAGAGTTATATCATGTGTGTAGCGCAGGTTGTTAACAAGTCTTCCTCCAATCATTATGCCATATTCTTCTTAATAAGATCCATCTTCTCAAATTATTTGCTCAGCACAGAGATTGAAGCCATATGGTGAAAGGATAGTCTTGACACACACCTTTCTCAACTTTAACCTGGGCAGTGTTTCCTTGTTCTGTTTGAATGACTCCCTCTTGGTCCACTTACAGATTCTTCATGAGTTCAATTAAGTGCTCTGGTATTCCCATACTTTGCATTGTTATTAATGGGTGTTTATGGTTGCTCCTTGTCATGTTGAGTTCCTGCCACTTCAGCAAGTAGGTGTCCCTGAGACTTTACTCCATTCCTGTCATGAAGGTAGACTCTAATTTGAGTTGGCAACTTTTCCCCTATTATCTTTTGAGTACATTCTAACATGGGGGGTACATTTTCTGGCACTATATCTGATGGTGTTTCTCTGCTATTCATAAGGTTTTCAATGGCTAATTATTTCAGCAAAATATGTTAGCCGTGTCCTTCTCCCCAGTCTGTCTTGGTCTGGAAGCTCAGGTGAGACCTGTCCACATGGATGACCCTGTTGACATCTGTAATACTGGTGGCATAGCCTTCAGCATCATAACAACATGGAAGCCCTCTCAATGCAGCAAACTAACAGACATGTGGGGGCCAACCCTGCTTAGCTTTTGAGATCTGATGGAATCCAATGCCACACTGGTATGACTTCAGTCAAATGACTCCTTTGATAGGAATTTTAAAAACCATCAATTTCTTCCCAATTCCTGAGAATGATAGTATTTCTGAATGTTTCTCTTATAGGCCTCTCCATCTGATTGAGTTGAGGAAGATTTAGAATTTTGGTACAGTACAATGGATACTTCTCTTTAACTCTTTGACTATCAATTTCAAATCAAAATATATGATAAATATTTTATTTCCCAAAACTTTTCTTTACAATGAACAAGAACATGATCAGCAAATAATTGAAATACATGAGTTTGTAACATAACTATATCCATCACTTTCTTGACTTTCCAGCAAACTCATACATACTTTTTGACATCTGTGTTCTCATGTTAATCAAGGAGTTAATAAGAAGGGTTTATAATCATAATATAGGTAATAAGAACTGCAACTATCTTCAAAGAGATCTTAGTAGATCTTTTATCTGTCAAATCTTGTATATTCTTGGCTTAGGTTTTGAGTTGAAAGTTGCTTTACAAAATCTTACAGTAGCCTACATATATGATCATTAATTTACCTTTCAAACTAGGGTAATCTTTTAGCAAAAAGGTAAGTAAAAGTAGTTGAAATTACATAATGCTCAAAATATCTTTTAATTTATAAATTAACTAAATCTGAAGACATAAAGAAAATAATTATATTAAAACTATTTTAAATAAAATTCTTTCTGAAGAAAGGACTGACATGATCTCAGCAAAGCAAAGGGAAAATTTTAAAATACTTTGTATTGATTTTCTGAACATTATGAAATAAGTAGAAATTTGCTTAGCTGTATTTATCTCCAATATTTTGCTGCTAGTATTTTTCTAAACATTGAAAATTTTAATAGGATCTTATTATTATATTTTCTCATAAAATTACCATAAATTAATTATTTATGGTAATAAATTGAATTAATAAATTAATTCAAACATTTATAATTATTAATGGCTTGACTTGACACTCTTCTTGGCCATGACACTTTTAAATCGAAGACAGTTTTCACCAAATATGTTTTTAGGTTTTTGTTAATCTCAAAAGAAAATCTATATAGAAGATATTTGCAAATGTATTTTTTCTATAAAATATATAGATCCAATATTTTTATTGATGCTGGGGGTTTAGCTCACTTGGTGGACTGTCACTCTGTAGTATCTGAGGTCCTGGGTTCGATCTCCAAAACCACAAAAATAGGAAAAGGGCATGGAAGCCCACTCCTGAAAAAATCCCAAAACAATCAGACATTGGAAACCTACGAGAGTTGGTATGAGTTGGACCCAACTCAAAGTCACCTATCAACAGCAATATTTTCATTATAGCCATATTTTCACTCTATTCAAAATTATTTTTTCCTTCCTTCCTTCCTTCCTTCCTTCCTTCCTTCCTTCCTTCCTTTTTCTTTCATTTGTTTCTTTCATGTCTGTCTTTCTACCAGGGGTGAACCCAGGGTCTGACACATACTGCCCAAGCACTCTGCCACTGAGCTTTACCACCTTGATTCAGTGTCTTGCTAACTTATGCTGGCTGCCTCTAGCCTCAAACCTGTAATCCTCCTGCCTCTGCCTCCTGAGTTTCTGGGATTACAGCTGTGCACCTCCATTCCCCACTCTCAGAATTATTTTCTTTGAATAACATCTCACAAGTTAATCCTCATGAAAAAATATTATTTCTGAACTCAATCTTAGCCAAAAGGTCAAGAAGTATTTAAAATACATTATTTCAGATTCCTTCAAATGTTTGGTCAAACTTAGACCCTGTAAAGTTTTAGTTCTTTTAGATTCATTTCTATTTTATTTACTACATGAATTTACAGATGATGTATAGGAGCCCTTCAACTGTTGTTAGCTTTTCCAAAGCACAGCTATAATACCTAAAATATTATACACTTTTGAACTCTTACTTAATGTAAATCTTTCTTGTAGTGTGCGTGAATAAATTTTCATGTTGTTTTAAAAAATGCAACTCATGAAAAATTTTAAAAGTTAATTTCATTGCTGTCTATTAAATTATTTAAGTAATGCTTGAAACTAATTTTAAGCAAAATGCAAACAAAATTTGGAGGATGCTCCTTTTAAAATATTAAAACTTTGCTGGCATCCTTAAGTTCATTGTTAAAGTTATTTTGTAAAGGCCTAAACACTTCTGAAATCCAAATGCTGATGGAGAATAGCAAGAA
>VMDO01041678.1:0-11025 GCA_007922755.1 Pedetes capensis
GGCAAAGGAACTGAGTAGACAGTTCTCAAATGAAGAGGTCCATAAAGCCATGAAACACATGAAAAAGTGCTCAATATCCCTAGCCATTAGGGAAATGCAAATCAAAACAACGCTGAGATTTCACCTTACACCAGTAAGAATGGCCAAGATCAATAAAACAAACAACAACAAATGCTGGCGAGGCTGCGGGGAAAAGGGACCAGACTTCTCTTTAACCTTCCTCCAAGAGAGTTTGGCAAATGCGATCCATATTGCTGGGACTGTGGTGGTTACTGCTCCCTAGATTGGGCTTTAGATTCCAGCCTGAATGTCATTTTCTGAGAAAATCTTTCTTTGATTCCTTTCTTGGTTAGGTCTACCTGCTGATCATACCACAAATCCCTCCAATTCTCCTTCAACACACCCATCTCAACTGGAAAGGTAAGTTTAGCTTGTGTCTCTCTCACAAGACAATAAGCCCCATGAACAGGGAACAGAAAGGTTTCTTTCTACCTGTGTTATCACATCTAGCTCATCTCCTGGTTCTTATTTGCCATGCATTTAATAAGTTCTTTTATGACTACTGATGCCATTATGTAATAAAAATAGTCTTGTCACTTTCTCTTTGACCTTGGTCTGCCATTTTCTCATAAATATTTTTGTCTACACACATTAGTTTGTCAGAGAACAAAGTATCTGGCATGTATATTACACTTTTATTAAAGGTAAAAAAGCTTAGGGACTTAATGAAAAATACTACTTTCAGAAATGACCACTTTGAGTTCTCAGTCTTCCTTTTTGAAAATTTATAACCCTGAAAAGTTAACATAAACTTCTACAGTAGCAAGGACAAAAGGGCTTACTTTCCTGGACAAACCAATGTTCACATAAAAAGTTTGGTTCTTTTTTGCTTTTTGTATAATAGACAGAAATTTATTTATTTATATTTTTATGGGGTACAGAGTCGTAATTCAGTACATATACACAATATGCAATAATCATAATTTTTTCCAGGAAAATTTTATAGAAAAAAAAGATATTACAGTTGAACTAAAACTACCAATTTTATTGGCATGATGATGAAAGAAACTCAAAAAGGGCAAATAAAATTTCATTCCCTTCAATAAATTGGTAGTATTTCTAATACTGGCATCTGATCTCATCAGATCTCAGAAGGTAAGAAGAGTAGGGCCTGATTAGTCCTTAGACAGGAGAGTGCCTGGGAATATCCAGTGCTGTAGCCTAGAGAGAAGGATGTGGCAGCCCACTCCCAAAACAATCAGCCATTGAAAACTCTATGAATAGCAGAGAAACACTGACAGTGCCAGCATGGCACAGTGTTGGGAAGTGTTTCATTCTGTTGTACACAAGGTTGCTACGAGTTGGACCCAACTCAAGGGTACCTAACAACAATATCAAGGGTCCCATGAGATGTTCTATGAATAACAACAAATTTGTTTAAGAAACACTATTATCTGTAACTTCTTTTGAAGACTATATTAGCATTTAAATGCTCTACTGTGTCCTACTGTTAAAAAATCTTCAATTTAATCAGATCATGGATACCTTGAGAAATAGAGCTCCTGGAATACACTTGACAAATTACGTACCAAGGTAATGATTGACTTAAAAAATTTAAATTACAGAAGGACAAATATGCATCCATTACTATTACCTTAAAAGCTAATTCTCAGTGTTTATGCCTCTCAGAATTGTAGCTTCTGTGTGTCAGCCATTTAATCTTTTAAATGTGGCCAAAGACATGGGAACCATATGGTAACTTAATGTCCACAGAATGAGTTCACAGAATGAAGAACAGCCATATTTTGTTCAAAGCTTAGATTGCCTTGTCTTTACTTACAAGCAAAAGTTTATCTAAGTACCTCCCACATGTAAAGTACTTAATAATGAGTACAAAGATTAAAATCTAACACTGTTGAAATTATTTTCAAATGCATGGAATTCTTATGAGGAGCAAGCCAGCAACATTAAAAGAGGATACTTTGTAAACTGTGAAGATCTTATCTAAGCATTTGGTCACTATATTCAGTAAATACCTCTCAGCCAAGGGATGGTCATCATTATCCTTGAAATTGCCTCTCATGTTATCTTGGAAGTTCTGATTGTTGTAGAGAAGACAGAGAACAAGGCTGTGAAGTTTTATCTGGACAAACTGACTGCAAGGAAGCTTGTTACTGGGAGCTGAAGTTTCACCTGAATACTAATGGCAGCCCTGTGTTGACTTTATCAAGTCAAGCTCCAACACACAGGCTTGCAGTTCGCCCACCGTACCAGTTTTCTTCATTGCTGCCATGTCTTCACACTCTAAAACCTGCCTTGTAAGAAATTACACACATTTGAACACTGTCAACAAATGAGATCTGACAAGTAAACATTTTGCATCAATGGGTTTTGAAATCTGGACTTTGACCGCCTTCAACTCTTGATGATAACCACATCACAGTTATTCATGTGCTGCATTAAAAGTGTCCTTCCTTTTTCAAAAGCCATGGGGAATCAATAAGGAAGCTCTTTAACAAGCCACAGCACCTCAGAGCTAAAGCAATTAGTTCATGAATCTTGACATGCCACCTTTCTGAAGGTGAGCCTTGGAAACTGAGACAATCTGTTGTAAGACAGTCTGTTCCACTTGCTATTTTTTATTTTTTAACAGAGACTGGGATCCTTACCAGCTTCCAAAGAAAAATCTAGCTAAGTGCTGTCACTAACTGACATGCAGGAAGACCCCAGAGACTTTGGAGTATGTAGGGGCCCCTCAGGACACATGAGTGACTATTTTCAAGACAGTTCCAGTAAAATCAAAGCAGCATATTTGTTACAGACACAAGTGCTCCTGATATAGCTTCCATTTACATGTGGGAAATCGAGGCCTGAGAGTGATGTTCTCAAATAGTACAGCACAGTAAGAAGATTCTACTTTGAATTCAGACTACTTATGTTTTATTCCTACTTGTATTTGTTGCTTGCTAAAGAACCCAACCCTCACATGTCTGTCAACTTATTACACTGTGGGGACTTGCGTGTTCCTGTGATGCTGAAAGCTATGGCACTGGTATTTCAGATAACGGCAGGGACACTAATGGCTGACAGGTTTCCGCTGAGCTTATAGACTAAGACAGACTAGGAGAAGGACCTGACATCCCACTCCTGAAATAATTACATGTTGAGAAACACTGTCAAATATAGTGCCAGAAAATGAGCCCCCGAGGCTAGAAGGCATTCAAGAAACAACTGGGGAAGAGTTGCCTCCTCAAAGTAGAGTTGGCATTAATGATGTAAATTGAGTAATGCCCCTGGGACCTCCATTTGCTGATGTGGCATGACTCAAAATGAGAAGAAACATAGTGTCTGCAACAATGGGCTTAAACATAGAAAGGTCATGTGCCTGGCAGTGTTGGGGGGTGTTTCATTCTATTGTACAGAGGGTCACTGTGAGTCATATCTGACTTGATGGCACCTAACAACAAAAGGGACCTGGTTGTTGCTGGAGGTGTGGTGGGAGATTAACTCCTTTGGGCTTCCGTTTCCTGCTTTGTTAAGTAAAAATTAATATTCCTTGTCCAACCTATTTCACAAAGATATAACAGAAAATATGTGCATGCATGCTTTGTGGAACGTAAATGGCTACCTTAGTTTGAATTCTCCTAGTGCCAGTCCTGAGACAAGATTTGAATGCAATAGCTTATTTGGAAGATGAGTCCAGGTAAACCAGTAGGATAAAGTAAATGGAGACAACACTGGGCGTGACAGCAAATAGTCACTGAATTAACCTAGCCAGGAAGTTTGGGAAGCAGTGTGGAATACACCTCCAAGTTCTCTCACCTGGCAATGAGTCCTGCTGAGTGCTGATGCACGGGCTCTGTTCAGCCACAGAGGAAGGGTAATTCTTGACACTTCAGCCTGCCACATGCACTGGCTGAACAGCTTCAGAGAAAATGAAGCCAATAAGGTGTCAATTCCAGGAGCTGGAAGGAGCCAAGCTATCAGAGAGAACGTAGGCTTTCTGGACTCCACTGTGATAATCTTTCCCTTTTTCTTAATTCAAAAAGTCAAAATACAAAACACAACATGAGCTGGGTCCGGTGGCACATGCCTGTAATCCCAGTGGCTTGGGAGGCGGAGGCAGGAGGATTGCAAGTTTGAGACCAGAGGCAGTCTGTACAACTTAGTGAGACGCTGCCTCAAAAAGTAAAAAACAAAAAAAAAGGTCTGAGGGTGCAGCTCAGTGGTCCAGCACTTGCAAAGCATGCAAGCGGGAGGCCCTGGGTTCAATCCCCAGTACCACAATAAATAAATAAATAAATACATAAATAAAACATGAATAAATTATGGACTTTAATAATAATGTGTAAATATTGGTTCATTAATTGTGTGCATGTGCCACCCTAAAGTAAGATGTTTTTGGTGGGGACAATTTGAGGTGAGGTATATAGGCTGTTTGTATTAGCTTCCAATTGTTTTTTTTTTTTTTTCCTTGTTGTACTGGGGGTTGAACCCAAGACCTCGCGCTTGCACGCTTTGCAAGTGCTGGACCACTGAGCTGCACCCTCAGCCCATTTTTCTACTTTTTGAGACAAGGTCTCGCTAAGTTATGCAGACTGCCTCTGGTCTTGAACGTGCGATCCTCCTGCCTCCACCTCCCAAGCCACTGGGATTACAGGTGTGCGCCACCGCTTCCCCCTCGCTTCCAGTTTTTAATATAAACAGAAAAACTACTCAAAATCAAGCATTTGTTAGCCTCCTAATAGCAAACTATTTTTTTTTTGTACAAAGGATTATATAATTCTTGGATCTGACAGAAATTCGCCATAAATTTTATTTTGAACATATTGCAACTGTTTAAAATCAGAAAGAAAATCAACATGCATCTTAAAATTTGCTATATAGCAATTTTCAACACTGGAATCAACCAATTTGGGATCCTGTCCTGTTGAATGAGTTCATTTCTGTGCAGACTCCTCTAAATAACGAGTGGGGATTGTGATGATTCAAGGCAAATAGTTTTAAAAGAACAGTTACCATTTGCAATTATTTACCTGTGGGACCCTCTCTAAGCTGTATAAATAAAAGCCATCTTAGATTTGTTGCAGGCTCATCCGCAACTTTCTAGTATAATCTCAATTTTGAATTGTTTGTTTCTTGAAACAAATTCATTAAATGACTTTAAAAAATACAATGTAAGGATACATCTGCAAATTCAATATAAAATACATTTCTATTAATCACTGATGTACCAGGATACTATCATATATTATTCTTATATATTACTTAATTTTAAGAGATGATTCTATTGATTTAAAAAAGGCTTGAAAGCTATTTTACAACAACAAAATATAGTCTCTAATTCAGCCTCGAATTGATAATCCAGGCAAATCTATCTTTGAGCCTTGTCATATATGACCATTTTTATTCAAAACTCTTACAAGTCCAGAATTAGTGTTTGCATCTAAAAAGAAAGAAATGTTAAAATTTACTAAGATATATGGCACAGACTCTCAAGACAATTATTATAAAACAATTGAGTGTGCGTGCGTGTGTATGTGTACATGTGTGTGTGCACTTATGCTGCAGAAGTAAAAGGATAGAAAGAGCACAATTGTGATTTGTTTGGGGATATTATGCATACCTGAATATCAGTCTGTTCACCTCAGCATGTTTATACATAGACAGGAAAGCCCTTGACCTGTCTACAAGATGAAAGGTAGGAATAAAAACAGAAACAAAAAACCAACCAAACAAAAATAACAACAGTAACAAAAACTCTGAGACTTCTTCACATTTTAAGATTAAGAAACTAATTTTAGGTTCTTATCTAATTTACCAAAGGATAAAGTGCAAAAAACTGTGTTGGTTATTTGGCATCTGAATTTAACATGTGGTTTCTGCTTTTCCATTTCCTATTTTTTATTCATTGCATCTTTTTATCATCTTTTGCTCTTCTCAGCAATCATTGAATGGACCCAATCCTTATAAATTGGGTCTGCTAGTCCTATTTGTCCACAGTTTTGTGTGAAAGTTAGATATAATTTTTGGCCTGTGTAATATCTGAGAATTACTGTCTCCCTCTCCATGACATAACTACTTCTTAGGTTTCTTCTATAATTGTCACTGCTTCTTTGACATCTCCTCTGGGTTTGGACCATAGAAGTTCCCTGAGGCCTGTCCTGCTTTTCTATTCTTATTTTTCACACTCTTCCTGTGTGGCAGGTGACTGTAAGGACAAGCTTGAGGCAAGCTAACTTCATAAAGAAAGGAAATTTATTTAGCTCACAGTTTGAAAGGCTAAAGGTCCAATCAGTACTGGCTCTGGCGAGGGCCCCTGGCAGATGGCAGGAGTGTTGTGAGACGCAGTCAGTGCCTCAGGAGTTAGAATCCCTTTTATAACAACTTGCTCTTGGGAGAAGGAACTTAGCCACTGCTGAAGGCAGTGTCTTCAATGGCCTAAAAACCTCCCATTAGGCTCCACCTTTTAAAGGTCCACACTGCCTCCCAACATCAACACATTAATGCTCACACCTCCACCAGACGAGGCCATGGGGGATATAATTGAGCCATATTCAAACCCTAGCACATGCTGCATAATTTATCACCTCAAATCCCCTATCTCAACAAGTCCTAATATTCTCTTTTCTACAGGTAATAATTTGCAATCCAAAAGATTTTATTCAGTCAGCAAATCAATAATAATGATAAGAAAAACAAATGAATTTCCCCTGCTACCGATAAAGTTGA
This sequence comes from Pedetes capensis, assembly GCA_007922755.1. Classification (NCBI taxonomy): domain Eukaryota; kingdom Metazoa; phylum Chordata; class Mammalia; order Rodentia; family Pedetidae; genus Pedetes; species Pedetes capensis. Next base: position 6,733 of record VMDO01041678.1, read on the forward strand.
TCTCATATATTATAGATGACCATTAATAAAATATCCTAGCCAGCCTCCAGAATTTTAATCAAATTGTAGAAGTAAAGGCAAGAGAAAAGGGTCATTTTTGGTATGTACATCAAAGTTATGCAAGAATAAAGCAGCCCAGGCTCAGGAGAGGCCAATAAGCAGCAGCTATCTGAAAGCAAATGTTGAAAAGTAAAGACATTAAATTGCAGATGAAAGTGTACCTGGCTCCTGCCATGATACTTTCAGTTGTGTCATATGCTTGTGAAAGCTGGACATTGAATAAGGAAGATAAGAGAAAAACCGATGCTTTTCAATTATGGTGCTGGAGATGAATATTGTATATACCATGGACTGCCAAAGGAACGAATAGATCTGTCTTAGAGGAAGTGCAACTAGAGTACTCCTTCGAGGGCTAGACTGTGTCATAGTTTAGACATGTAGTCAGGAGGGACCAATCCCTGGAGAAGGACATCATGTTTTGGAGAGTGGTGGGCCAACAAAAAAAAAAAGGAAGACCCTCGACTAGATGAATTGACACCATATCTGCAACAAGGAGCTTACACATAAAAATGATTGTGTGCCTGGCACAGTATTGGGGAGTGTTTCATTTTGTTGTACATTGGGCTGCTATGAGTTGGACCTAACTTGATGGCATCTAACAACAATAACATCTGAAAGCAAGAAAGATAGTAAGAAATCAAAAGCTAAGAGAAGAAGATGATTTTAAAATAGTCTTTACTTTTAATAGTCATTATTTATTGAAAAGACTACTTGGGATCTTTCAGAGAAAGTTGTATATACAGCTTGTGATTGACAAAGAGAAATGGAGACTGAGAGGGAGTGCCTTGGCTACAGAAATGTCAAGAGTTCTGGTGCCTCTCAGAACTGGTTCATAAGTTATTCAAGACATTGGGGCCAAATGTAGCTTACTGTTCATAATATTATAAAAAAGTTGGATGTAATGGTGGCACCTGTAATCTCAGTGACTGGGGAAGCTGAGGCAGAAAGATTGCAAGTTCAAGGCCAGAGGTAGCCTGCATAACTTAGCAAGACCCTGTTTCAAACTAAAAAACAAAAAAGGGATTGGGAGTACAGCTCAGTGGTGGAGTACTTGCTTAGCATATGGGAGGTCCTGGGTTCAAACCCCCAGTACTGAAAAAAAAAATCTATAAAAAATGAGTTTAGGATATTTATGCACACATGTGTCTGAACTTATTTAAAATAAATCACTTTGTGTAGTATTGGTAGTGTCATATTCATTTTGATTATCAATGTTGTTAATATTAAAATTAAAAGGCTACCCTGAACACCAGTCTATCAAGCAGAAAGATAATCCATGAAAAGATCAAATCAAATGTTATAAACACTTAGAAGAGTAAATGGTTGGAGGTTGCAGATGTTATACACACACACATACACACACACACACACACACACACACACACACACACAGAGTTGTTCGTTGGTTTCAGCAGATTCTGAGTCCATGGATTCAAATAACCATAGATTGAAAATACTTGGAAAAAAATTGTGTCTGTACTAAACAAGGACAGGCAATTTTTGTTGTTATTATTCCCTAAGCAATGTATTATACCAACTATTTATATAGCATTTACATTATGTTACATATCAGTAGTCATCTAGAGATGGTTTGAGGTTTACAGGCGAATGTGCTTAGGTTAGAGGCAAATACTACGCCATTTTATAAAAAGTACTTGAGCATCCATAGATTTTGGTTTCTAAGAGGGTCCTGGAAAAAATCCCCTGAAGATACCGAGGGATGACTTTATATATGTACTTGTATGTGACTTTATTCAGGTGCTTTGTTTCCTTAGAGACTTTTGTGTCACACATCTCATTTTATACCTCTTGTAAAGAAGCCAATCATATCAACATAGCGGAAATGATGATGGATTTAACAGCATAAAAAACAAGTTTCATGTTTGCCACCTGGTCTGTTTGTTGCTGTCAATGAATTCAGAAAATGAGTGTTAGCCCTCTCTATTCTTTTAGTTATGCAGACTGAACAATAACTTAAACGGTCATGAAATAGAGTGAAATGGCACTTGTGGTTGTCATGTGCTTGTTATTGGACAGATAATTATTGAGCATGTTCCAGATGCCAGACAAAAGCTGACCCCCAAACTCAAATCCCTGCCCTTTTGGAGCAGACACTGGTTAGGGTGGAAGAGATTCAGAAAATAAGATAACTAGGTGGAATGTCTAACCTGGCCAGTCTGCATCCATGTCCCAAGGGCCACCACCTCTGATACTGTCTGTCCCCATCTGTTCAGTCTGTGCACAAAGGAGGCCAGGCATCGGTGGAAGCAGCCCTCCACCAATGGCTGACAGAAACTTTAACACCTGTAGCAGTCTCTGCCCTTCCTGGGCAGGTAGGATAACTGAAAGGTGTGCTTTACAGAGTTACCAGAATTTTCCAAGAGCACTGAACTCCTGTGGCCCCAGTCTGTCCCTTCTGAGCTCCTCTGGCATCTGTCCTTCCTGCTCTAATGTCCCTCTTGTCCACTAACCTGCCGCATTTCCTCATGTTGCCTCCCAAAGAAACTATGCACATTCCCACCTTTGTCTCAGAGTCTATGGAGAAACCCAAATAAATCAGAATGGGGGCGGGGGAAGGAAAAGAAAAGAAAAGAAAAGTAAAAAACCAAAGCAGGGGATATAAAACTGAAATCTGGAGGGGAAGAGGATAACTTGGGGAAAGGGTATGCCTGGGAAATCTCACAGAGAAGTCAGCATTCTTTGACTGAAGTGTATTTGCACAAAATTATATGACTCTTAACTATATACTTCCATGAATTTTCACAAAATGAAAACATCTTTGAATGAAGATCACGAGATAGGATATTATAAGATCCTAGGTTAAGAAATATTGCATTTCAGCAGTATTACTTTTATACCCTTTCTGCTCAAAGGTAAATACAGTCTTGACTTCTTTATCATTAATAAATTTTTCCTATGTTTGAACAATATAGCTAGAATTTTACAATATGTATTCTTTTGGTTATGGGAGAAGGACATGGCAATCTACTCTGGAGGCAATCCTGAAACAATTAGCCATTGAAAACCTTATGCGGGTCACTATGAGTCAGACATAACTCCATGGCACCTAACAACAACAACACATTCTTTTGTTTATAGTTTCTTTTGGCCAGCACTATATTTGTGAGATTTAGTTACATTGTTGCATCTAGAAAGTTTGTTCATTTTCATTGCTATATAGTATTTCACTGCATATTCTATTGTTAATTGACATTTGTGTTGCTTCTAGTATTCAACTATTATGAATATCACTGTAGTGAACTTTCTTGAACACATAATTCTTTAAATCATATATACATATAATATATATTGTTGTTATTGTTGGATCGGTACTTAGGATCAGAATTACCAGGTTACAGACTGCCCATGTTCACTTAGTGGACTAAGCCATTTCCAAAGTGGTAGTACCAAGCAACACTCCCATCAGCAGTGCCTAAGGATTTCATTTGCTTTGCAGTCTCATCAACATTTGGTATTTTTCATCATTATCATTTTACTCACATTGATGGTTGTATGCAAGTGTTTCATTGTGGTTTTAACCTGTAATTCTCTGATGACTGGGAAAGTTGATGGGTTTTCAATTGTTTATTAATCAAATAGATACCTTCTTTTGTGAAATGTCTGTACAAATCTTTTGACTATTTTTCTGTTTTTTTATTAGAAATTTTTAATGTACATCATAATGTGATTAATTTTGACATGCTTTTCGTTGTGACAATTTTCATATATGCAATTTGATAAGCATTATTCATATAGGTTACCCCTTACCCTCCTCTATGTTTCCCCCCACCCCCCTTCCTATCTAAGTTTCCCATCCAAGTCTTCTCTATCTTTTACTATATAGTATTTTTCTATATGTCCTTGGGTTCCATTTCTGTTTAAGATAGAAACTTATAAGCAGTTCTTTAAATAGAATATGAGCATTGTGTTTGTGTGTATATATATGTGTGTGTGTCTGTGTATGTATATATTATATACATGCACACAGCCTTGCGTATCTGTGGTTTGAAATTCACAGATTCAACCAACTGTGGATCAAAAATATTTAAAAAAATTATGTCTGTACTGAAGATGCACAGAGTTTTATCCTTGTCATTCTTCTCTAAACAAAATAGTATAAGAACTATTTCTGTATCATTTACATTGTATTAGGCATTAGACATAATCTAGAGATGATTTAAAGTACATGGAAAGATGTGCATATACTTTATGGAAATACCCCCCTACAATTTT
>VMDO01041679.1:0-11021 GCA_007922755.1 Pedetes capensis
AGGAAATATGCTATTATACTGTGCCAAGAGAAATTACCTAAGAAAACTGGTACACTCTGCTAATAACTGTGTTACAGGACAATGAACAATGAAGTCATCAGACCCATCTTAGCTGTACACCTTCCGAAAATCATTTAAACCCTTACAAGCTGAATTTCTTCTTTAGTAAGACAGAGATACCAGTCTCCAAACACCTGTTTTGAGGATTATAGTTAGTTATAATTAAAAGATTTTTTAAATCAGCATTGTATACCTTAAAACCAATTTGTGTGTGTGTGTGTGTGTGTGTGTCTGTGTGTTGCCGGGGATTGAACCCATGACCTCATGTATGCTAGACAACGATTCTACCACTGAGCTACAGCCCCCGCCCTAAAACCAAATTTATTTGTTTAATCCTTAGATAGGATCAAATTGCTTCAAACCAAAAACTTTTAGTTATAAAACTGAAAAACACATTCTATAATACACATTGAAACTCTATTTCTTAAAAAAAAAAAAAAAAAAAACACCTGTGTGTGTGTGTGTGTGTCTGTGTGTTCCTGTATGCAATCTAGAACCTACAAGACATATCCAGTCTGTTTGTGTAAATCAAGATGTCTTGGAAGAGTCATGCTCATTATATTATGCATAAGCTATGGCTCGTTTTACACTACAATAACAGAGTTGAGTAGCTGTGACAGAAACCATATGGTCAAAAAAGCCAAAAATATTTACTACTGGTCCTTTATAGAAAAAAATTTACTGACCTCTGCTATGATTAAATGAAGTTGAACTGGACAGTGTATTCAAAAGGGAATAGAGGAAAGAAAATTAAATATTTAAATATATACCTAAATTTAATGCTCTATAAGGCTGTTCCAAGATCCTAAAAATGTAAGCCACAATTCCAGAACTAAAATATGAACAGTTTGGTGACACAAAACATAAAAATAAACATATTAGTAATTTATTTAAAACAAAGTATATCTTACTGCCTCCTAAAATTACAGTTAATCATTATTTCTGCTATAAACAGTATTTATATCTGCTGTATACAAATTATATTTTTACCTGCTAATGGCTTGCTCCTCGTCAGTTATTCCCGTCTCCCTGAATGCCCTGTTTGATTCCGCCAAACTCAAGGCAATTGCTCTCTGAAGATCATCTTTATCATCTCCAGTGAGATCAATCACATCTGAAAAGCAAAACTATCTTTCTCAAAATTAGGTCAAACAAAATGAAAAGTAATTGTTATCATGGAGATTTTATACTCAGTAGACCTTTCCAAAAACCAAAGTCAGTATCAACTTAATTCTTTATTTCTCTTATAGAAAAGAGCCTATTTAAAAAGAATGCAAACAAGACTTTAATTTTTAATTCTTGGTAACTTAATGTTCTCTTCCATAAAATACATAAGGAACAGTAAGAGCAGAAATATTTTTCATTGCAGAAGCATTTATCATGAAGTTTCTTATTAAAAGTTAATATGCAGGCCCAGCACAGCAGCACACGCCTGTAATCCCAGCAACTCAGGAGGCAGAAACACAAGGATCTAAAGTTTGAGGCCAGAGGCAGTCTACATTACTTAGCAAGACTCAATATGAAAAATTAAAAAATGGGCTGGGTTTTACAGTATAATGGTAGATCACTTTCAAAGTACATATGAGACCTTGTTTCAACCTCCAAGTACTGCAAAAAATAAAAAATAAATACTAATAATAAGCAGAAAGAATGCTGAGAAGAGTTTAACAACAAAAACTGAAAAAAGCATAAATGTTTACACTTATGCTCTTTGAAGTTAACCCAATCACACACATATTACAATCTGTCCATACTACCACCTAGACATTGTCTATTAATTTATAATTAACAACTATTTCTTCGAAATTTTATGCTTCAGAAACTTATTAACCACAGATTTATGTGTACATGTGTGTGCATGTGTATGTGTGTATGTGTTTTAAAGAGTATTCCAAACTGTAAAAAGTGGTTAACTCTAAGGGAAGAACTTATGGGAACAGGCAATGTAAGGAGTTTTCACTATGCACAGTTATGTACCATGTGATTTATTTACTAAATATGCTGTTGTTCTAATTTAAAATAAGATTTTCATTTCCCTAAAACAAAGAAGGGGCTGAGGTTTAGCTCAGTTAGTAGAGTGCTGCTCTGCACTCACTGAGGCCCTGAGTTCCATCCCCAGTACTGCAAAAAAAGGGGCGACGACTTGGCAGTCCACTCCCAAAACAATCTCAAAACAATGTGCAAAACCCTAGAGCTAAATCTAACTGAAAGTAAGAAAAAATAAAAGCTATATATACATGGATATATAAAAAGGAACAATCGGCTTTGTCTAAGAAGGGAAAATATAGGCAGAGTAGAAAGAAGGGGAGTGAGGACTGGGGGAGGTAGAGCAAAGGTTGTGAAAGGGGGGATGGGGAGAGGAAAAAATGCAGAGGGATAATTGCAGAGAGGACAATCTCAAATTATATGATGCAACCACATGAACACATGGGAAAAAACAGGCGAATATAACCCATAATTGCTTATGATTTTTACACATAGTAACTAAAAGATTCCATTAATTATGTAAGCTGATGAAAGTGTAACCAAAAATGTGATAGGCACACAATGGAAATAGCAAAAAGTCTTATTACTCTGGAGCCCACTAACATTTATAAAAAATAAAATTAAAAAATTAAAAATGTGGCAGGAATACCAAAAAGAAAAGAAAGAAAAAAAAAAAAAGAAAACCCTATGAATAGCAAAGAAGCACTGATAATAGTGCCATGTATGGTACAGTGTCATCGAAGAGTGTTTCATTCTGTTGTACAACAAAGAAATATACAAATGAATGAAATTAATCATTCTACGTCTAACAAAAGCAAGTCTTGATACTACACAACTATTAATGCTTTTTCTAAAGAATAAAAGACACAATTATTACTACCTTCAAAAAAATCATGTTTTAATCCAAATTCCCACCATGTACTGATCAGTTTTAACACAGGAGATGTCAATGATAAATGCTCCCATTTTCATTTCAAAAATGGTAAGAATCAATATGAATTACAAAGAGAATGAAATACATCTATTATCTTTGCATAGTTGGGCCTATGATTGTGTTTCTGGATGTTTTGTATTCACTTTGCTTAAAACATGCTTAAAATTGATTAATTTTTCTTTGTGATCACATAGAATTTTAGAAGAAAGAAAAGCAAGAGGCTGAGAGAAGTTGCCTCATTTTACATCTGGGTACAGAGTCATATCCATATATCCATATCCATATTTCATATATAAATTCATGTTGTTGTTAGGTGCTGTCAAGTCGGTATCCGACTCATAGTGACCCTGTATACAACAGGTGAAACACTATTGTCAGTGCTTCTCTGCTGTTCATAGGGTTTTCAATGGCAGATTGATTTTTGGGAGGGGGTTGCCAGGTCCTTCTCCCAAGCCTACAGTATCTGGTGTTCCCTGGCAGTCTCCCATCCAGGTACTAACCAGGCCCAAGCCTGCTTAGCTTCCAAGATCTGACGGGATCGGATGCCACAGGGCTACAGCTGCAGGCATATAAATTCATATACATATGAAAATATTAAATATGTAAAAAGAATATTCTAAACAATGAGAAAAATCAATGAGTATTTATGGTTTCAGAAGTCTACTTCTATTGTAATCTAAACTCTTTTCTCCAGAGTAGTATACAAAAATATTTTAAAAATTTGTAAGAATAGTTAGCCATAGGTTTTTTGTTTTTTTTTTTTAATGTTCTTAAAGAATATAATAAAATCTCCAGCCAGGTGCAGTAGCGCATGCCTGTAATCCCAGTGACTTGGAAGGCAGAGGCAGCAGGATCACAAGTTCAAGACCAGATGCAGTCTGCATCATTTAGCGAGACCCTGTCTCAAAAAAGTAAAAAAGTGAGTTGGGGGTGAAGCTCAGTGGTACAGCATTTGCAAAGCATGCAAGTGCAAGGCCCTAGGCTCAACTCCAATACTGCAAAAAAAAAAAAAAAAAGTAGCTAGGGCTGAAAATAATTCAGTCAAGGAAAATGTGGAACATAGTTACATAGCAAAGTAATTGAAATGATGGAACACATATATAACAGCAGGCCAAAGGTTTTATAAATCCGTTTACAAGATCTGTATCCACTCAGAATACAGCTAAAGATGGTTATAGTCATCCAGTCCAGATTACATAATGATGAAGAACCTGGAACTGCAGAAGCATGAAATGCAACATAAAAATGAGAGCATTTGGTAATTAAAATGGCTAGAACTTGGATGCCTGCAGCTGTATCACTGTGGCGTCCAATCCCATCAGATCTTGGAAGCTAAGTGGGGTTGGGTCTGGTTAGCACTTGGATGGGAGACCACCTGGGAACATCAGGTGCTGTAGGCTTGGGAGAAGGACCTGGTAACCCACTCCCAAAAATCAATCTGCCATTGAAAACCCTATCAATAGCAGAGAAGCACCGACAATAATTTCACCTGTTGTACATAAGGTCACTGTGAGTTGGATACTATCTGGATGGCACCTAATAACAATAGAACTTGGATAATGAAAGGAGAGGAAATCTGAAAGTCATACAGAAGCAGAAAATCAATTAGGCCTCAGATTCCATTTCCTCATCCTTCGTGTTGCTTCCTTCAACTCAGAAACTAGAAAGAATAGAAAACATATATCTTCTCTATTCACATGCAGTTAAGGTTCTAGATATAATTTAGGTTGTATCAATTTGATGCACTAACATGAGATTTGGAAGATTTGGAGCAGCCATTTTCTGCTGCTTCTGGCTGTCTTCTCCAGCATGATTTAACAGATGTAGGTTGCTCCACACTACCAGTCCAGTATCCAATTTCCAATTTCATGAATGTCAAGTGATAGGGATATGGCAACCAGACTTGGCATTCCAGTGTCCAGGCCGAGTTCAGGGGCAATTACCTAACAATCCAGGCTTTCTCTTCCCTAAGCCAAAGCTAGAGAAAGAAGTATATTCTTGAACATAGTAGTATTAACCACTGCCTTCCTAACAGTGGCAGAAGGAATAGCTTCCCTGGCTGGTCAAAGACAGATAGAAATCCTTCCCTCCAGTCCTTCCAGTTATTTTTAAAAAATTTAATCTCCTGTATTAAATTCCATCTGGGAAATATCTAGAATGTTTAGTGGTTCATTCCTGGCAAATAAGCCAAATGGTCTAGAGCAGAAATTCATTTAGAAATAGCAACACTCTACACTTAACACTTATTTATGACTTATGAAATGTAATTTCAGAACACAAAAGGAAAAAACAAGTTGAGTTTTTTTCCAACATATTTTAAAAATGAAGTAAATAATGTTCTGAGAAATGAAGCCCAGCATCATAAGCATGGAGAATAGTGCACAGGCTTCAAATTTAAATCTTCCAATTCTTACACCAGAGGTCTTTCTGCCTCACTAGTAGTTCTCTATTTATGGTCCATTGATCCCTAGAAGCCCCTGACACTTCAAGGAAAGAGTGAGGAGTTCCGTAGGTAAAAAATGTATGGTAATATTAAAATGTCATTTGTTTTCTATTGTGGTTATATCTGTACTGATAGTGCAAAACAATAGTGGATAAAACTAGTATATATTAGCACAAACCAAAGGAGCAGCACCAAGTTGTATGCATGATTCCATTTATTCCTCAGAAATCAACCCACTTAAAAAAAAAAAAAAAGCCAGTTTCTCTTTATTACAACCTTGATGAAAATAAAGTAACTTTATTAAATCTTAAACTTGATTTATATACATATATTTTATTGTATGTGACAAAACAGAAACTACGCCTAAGTACTTCTGGCTGAATATGCAAAGAATGCTGCTGTTGTGGGAAAAAAAGAACGTGTCAGTAGAATGTTGTAAAGATACCCTAATAATTTTCATGGAATACCATTTTTATTTGAAAGAACAAATGACAAACTACAAACTCTGATAATTTAGGCTTTAATTTTACCTGTCACAAAAGAGTATTTGTTGGAAATGATTATACAGAAATTTCAAGCAAAATCAAAACTTTGAAAAACCTTCAACCACTATGATTTTGACATCTTCTCAACACCTAAAGATTTTTCTGGCGAAATCGGTGAATATATTAACAGATTTTTTTTTATTTAGTAGACATTTTTCCATAATATGGAAAGAAATTGTTTCTAAATTACAATGCACAGTGTTACAAATTTATGTATGAGTAAAAGCTGCGTTCAAATAGCAAGCAAATTAATGGATTTTAATGCAACACAGTACAAAAAAGTAATTGATAATCACCATAGAATTATTGATGTGATTTTAGATTCACATGGCAACTAATCTTTAAGAAACTGAGAGTCATCAAATTTTGGTGCAGTATCATGAAGAATATACATTATTATCTAAATGGTCAGTTAAAACATTTCTCCCTTTTCTAACCTTATATCTGAATTAAACTAGATTGTCTTCATACACTGTAACCAAAGTAACATTGCAACAGAGTATAAACATTCACAAGCAGATTTAAGACGCCAGCTCTTCTCTAATATACAGATACCAGAGACTTGCAACAAAATAAAATACTGTATTTTTTGTTAGTTTCAGAAAAAATATTTTTCATAAAAATATTTTATACAATAGGTTGATATTTTAATATGAATAAATATTCTAAGTTTCTCAGAGTTTTAATTTCTAATTCAAGAAATATTTATATTAAAAATGCTCGTTGAGATCCTCAATAAGTTTTATGAATGTAAAGAGGTCCTAAGATCAAAAGTATGAAAATCACTGTAGTTCATATTCTTAAATACAAAGTTTTTATACATCTAATTATAACTGAAGATTGTTTCTTTGGGTTTTTATCATTTTATTTTGGTAACTGAATTAGTTGGCAAAAGACAAAGATGAAGAAATTATATGTAAACAATAATAGATATTTCTTCTCAGGGGATTCCACATGATTCTTACATGGCAATAATCACTATGACAAAACTAGTGCATGGTAACACTAGGAGCTCTTTTTAGATCCACTTCCAGTATTTCCTACTATCATATACTTGCCTCGCCCTTGCATCATGACAAATACAAAAAATACTTGTACCTTATACTAGTATAAAAGGAAAAAGCTGCTTGTGGCTAGAATGATCATACACAATGGCTCCAGCTACCCCAGGCTCTCTCAGCATCTCTAATATTTGAAGCATTTAACACATAGGGACATCTATAATCCAGTTGGGAATTTGAGCTTGCAACCAGTGGTATAGAGGAATAGTAGTTTTTAATGGTAGAAAAGGTTAGTTGAGATCAGAAACTATTAGTCCTCAACTGAAAAGTTGGGGCTTTTGTCTTTAAGCAATGGGGAAGGCTTATTTATTATTTGTGATTTCACTATTTTCTCCATAATTTTCTCAATAATTTTCTCCATGACATTAGCATTACTCCACAAAGCTGCTTCTTTCCATAACATTTTACAACAATATGGCAGTCCTGAGAGATTATTATAACCTACTCACAAAACAAATTCACATGATTTTAAGTATTTTGTTTACTTAAGAAATTAATAAGTAAAATGTTATTTCAATACAGTGATTAAACCTGAATTTCTTTCCTGGAATCAGTAAAGCAATGATTGCATAGAGTATATAATAAATTACCAATTTTATAATAAACTTACCATTTTGTTACATACTTATGAGAGGAACAATGACTCAATTTGGCTGTAAATAATTTGTAATTGGGAAAAGTGAATTATAAAAACCCAGCCTTTGCAAAAATTCCGCCCAAATGTCAGAGCATTATGAATATTCTTATATCTTTGCCAAGGCAAGACCTTGATAAAACACTCAAAATTTTGTTTTTACCAACTTTCCCTCCAGTATTACTGTGAGGACAAAGGCACTGGTATAGAAGTGTTTGTTGGATACCACCATACAATATCATGTTACCGAAGTATACGTATATATACAGTAAGTTTTTTAAGAGTGTTCAAATTAAAAGTTTTCCTATAAAGTCAGAAATACATACCAAAATGTGATACTCATCTTAATACATCTTTCACTTTCCAAGCAATTACCAGGAATAAAATATATATCAAATACCAAACTTCTCTGCTAACTCCAAAATATATGCAGTCATCAATCTAGCAATGAATTAGGTTTTAAATGCATGCATTATTCATAATTCATAGTTTGTGTTCCTATGAAAATATTATATAAATGAAGTTTCCAAGTTCATTCACAAATGCCTATCTAGCCTATAATCTAGTTGAACTTCAATATAAAGATTTTATTTTAGAAGAGGAAAAAAACCTCTTCTATTGTTTTCCTTATTTACATGAAGCTAAACCTAGAGGAAATTGTTTTCCTTTTTTAATAAACTAAGTTTGTATTTACCACCAGCAAAGATTTCTAGGCAGTAGAATGAGACAGGTAGAAAGAACACTATTTAAGGAGTTAAGAGATAAAGATTTGAACAGTCTGAGAAAAGTTGTAATAAAAATACAGACCAGGGCAAGGAGTAATTGAAAGAAAAAATATGAACACAAAAACTGAGAGAATTGTAACTCAATGGTTATTTTGTGAAATTAAGAGAATTAGTATTTTTAAAAAGTAAAAGTAAAACCTAGGACACCAAGTGATGGGGACGTCCTTTAGAGAGAAAAGCACATATGAACACTGAAGTATTGGACAGACCAGAAGTGAGAACACTGCCACTCAGACTCGCTCAACTTCAACCAGGTTTGTTATTGTTAGGTGCCCTCACACAGAGCAACCCTATGTACAACAAAATGCATCAAAATGTCAATTCTTCTCTGCTATTCATAGTGCTTTCTTTTTTCTTTTCTTTTTTTTTTTCACAGAACTGGGGGTGAACCAGGGCCTCCCAGTTGCATGCTTTGCAAGTGCTGTACCACTGAGCTGTATCCTCAGCCCATTCTTTTTACTTTTTGAGACAGGGTGTCACTAAATTACACAGACTACCTCTGGTCTCGAACTTGTGATCCTCCTGCCTCTGCCTCCTGAGGCGTGTGCCACCACACCCAGCTATGCATAGGGCTTTCAATGGCTAGTTATTTTTTGGGAGTGGGTTTCCGGGTCCTTCTCCCAAGCCTATAGCACCTGGTGTTCCCAGGCAGCCTCCCAGCCAAGTACTAACCAGGGTTACTTTGGAAGTGGGTTGCCAGGTCTTTCTCTCATTTTTGTGGTGCTGGGGATCAAACCCAGGGCCTCAGAATGTGCAGAACAGCACTCTATCAACTGAGCCAAACCCCAGTCCTCAGTTAGGTTATGTCCTCTCTATTCATCTCATCAGGGCTGGGATTTAGCTCAGTGGGTAGAACGCTGCGCTGCAGAGGTCCCAAGTTCAATTCCCAGCACCGCAAAAATGGGAGAAGGGCCTGGTAATCAACTCCCAAGGCAATCCCGAAACAGTCAGCCATTGAAAACCCTATGAGGGTCGCTATGAGTCGGATACCAACTCGACGGCACCTAACAACAACAACAACATTCAGTTCATCAGACAAAAACATTTCTGCCTCTGGCACAAGCCTGGGATTCACTTCTCTCAGACAGCTCTATAGTTCCCATCATCACTTCATTCAGGTATGTGCATAAATATGACCTCATGCAAGAGGCTTTCCTTGTTCACAGGACCTAACAGCAGGCCTTATCCCGAACCCAAAACCATACCCCCACCACTGTCTCTTCACCTAGCTCCACTGTTTTTCATGAACTTGTAAATACCTAGCATTAAATCTTTATTATCTTTTTTCTATGTAAACTGAGACTCTACTTGTTATGGCCTATAAAAGTCTCTAATAAATACTAGGCAATCAACATATATATTGAAAAAATAAAAGTTAATACCTACACAATGAAATAGAAATAAAAATTATTCAGTTATGTATATGCTGTTGTTGTTGTTAGGTGCAATTGAGTTGGTGTCCACATAGCAACCTTATGTACAACAGGAAGACACTACTGCCAATGCTTCTCTGCCATTCATAGGGTTTTCAATGGCGGATTGACTTCTGGGAATGGATTGCTGGGTCCTTCTCCCAAGCCTACAGCACCTGGTGCTCCCAGGCAGTCTTCCATCCAAGTATTAACCAGGTCCAACCGTGCTTAGCTTTCAAGATCGGATGCCACAGGGCTATGGCTGCCGGCGGTTATGTATATAGTGGGACTGATATAGCACCCTAGCATCCGAACACACCTGATCTCAGAACCTAAGCAGAGTCAGCCTGCTTAGGATGGGAGACTGCCTGGGAATATCAGGTTCTGCAAGGTACAGAGAAGGACCTGGCAATTCACTCCCAAAACAATCCACTGTTGAAAATCCTATGAAGAGTGGAAAAGCACTGATAATAGTGCTGAAGATGGCACAGAGTTGGGGAGCACTTCTTTCAGTTGTACATAGGGTCAATGAGAGTCAGACCTGACTCGATGGCACCAAATGACGATGATGAGAAGACCTGGGCACATGCCCTCCCTTTCTAGTATGTAAGAGGACAACCAAGACATTATGTATAAAAAAAATTTTTTAGGAAGATATAAACAGTGTAAATTCTGCTTCCCATTATATGCTCCAATCCTTCCCTCCCCTGACTGACTGATCAACTTACTGAAGATATTCCTACTTTTCCATTCTCCTCACTAGTAAATTCAAATTCTCTAAAATAGTATTATGTAAAAGAACTTTTTGTGATGCTGGAATATTATTAGTATCTGCACTACAGCTGCCTATACTTTTTACTAATTGATGAATACTATCTACTAGTATTGAGCCTGCAGCCATGGCCCTGTGGTATCTGATCCTGTCAGACCTCAGAAGCTAAGCAGGGTCGGGCCTGGTTAGTACCTGGATGGGAGACCGCCTGGGAACACTAGAAGCTATAGGCTTGGGAGAAAGACCTGGCAGTCCCCTCCCAAAAATCAATCTGCCATTGAAAACCCTATGCACAGCAGAGAAGCACTGACAATAGTGTTTCCCCTGTTGTACAGAGGGTCGCTATGAGTCGGATACCGATTCGAAGGCACCTAACAACAACAACAACA
>VMDO01041680.1:0-11027 GCA_007922755.1 Pedetes capensis
TGTCTACTCAGTTCCTATACCCATTTGTGTATTTGGTTATTTGTTTTCTTGGGAGTTTTTTTCTTGAGTTCCTTATAAATTCTAGGAATTAGACCTTTGTCTGATGTATAGGATGAGAAGATTTTTTCCCATTCTGTGGGGTTTTCCTTGACTCTGTTAATTGTTTCCTTTGCTGTACAGAAGCTTTTTAATTTCATATAATCCCATTTATATATTCTTGTTGCAATTTCTTGAGCAATTGGAGTCCTATTAAGGAAATACTTTCCTATGCCTATATGTTGGAGTATATTACCTATACTGTCCCCATTAAAATTCTATTGACTAGACTTTGCAGAAATAGAAAAAAATACAAAAATTCATATGGACTCACAAAAGAACACATATAGCCAAAACACTCTTAAGCTGCAAAACTAATGCAGGTGGAATCACAATCCCTGACTTTAACCTATACCATAGGGCAGAGGTGGTAAAAACAGCTTGGTACTGGCACAAAAAATAGGCCTGAAGACATGTGGAACAGCATAGAAGATCCAGAAATGCCTCAACACACTTATAGCCACCTAATTTTCAACAAAGAGCAAAGCAAGTAAATTGGAAAAAGGATAGCCTTTCAATAAATGGTGCTGGGAAACATGGACATCTGCTTGCAGAAAAATGAAAACCAACCCACATGTCTCAATATGCATGAGAGTTAACTCATAATGGATTAAAGACGCCTCAACATAAAACCATAAAACTTAAAACTAATAGAAGACAATAATCCCATTTCTAAGAGATATCTCAATTAAGAGTATTTAAACAGCTAATGAGGCATGCTTAAGGCCAAACCCTATGTGACCTTTGAATTTAACTTTATCAGCACTCATCTCTCATCTGTAAACTTGAGCAATGATTTAAATAAACCGCCTTAAAATCCTATTTACAAAATGAAACTCTTTGAGATAAAGAGAAATTAAGTAAACCAGCTCATAATTTTACTTAATTTTTAAACTTTACTTAGTTTTTAAACTTTACTTAATCTTTGAATCTGGTTGTAAATTACTTCTTTTCAACAATTAAGCTTCAAAACCTACAAAATAATATATATAGCTATTGCTAAGACACTTATAGAAAAGATAAGAAAAAACGAAAAGACCAAATTACATGTCAAAAGAGAGAGTGGAACTTGCCTTTGCACAACAAGCAGCTAAAGTAAAAGGAAGACATTATGATGTTAAGGAACTAAAGAGAAGATTTCAAAAGGCAGCTCAAGAAGACAAAAACAAATATTATAATGACATGTAAAAAGAGCTAGAGGCAGAAAACCAAAAGGGAAGAATATGCTCTGTGTTTCTCAAGCTTGAGGGTGTGAAGAAAAAAAGGCTTGAGTGGCAATAGTGAAAGATTCTACAGAGAAAATATTAAACCATGTAGGAAACATCAAAAGAAGATGGAAGGAATACACAGAGTCATTATACAAAAAAGAATTGGTAAATGACCAACCATTTTAAGATGTTGCATATGAAAGGAACCACTGGTACTGAAGGACAAAGTGGAAGCTGCTTTGAAAGAACTGGAGAAACACAAGGCTCCAGGAATTGATGGAATACCAATAGAGATGTTTCAACAAACAGATGCAGCACTGGAGATGTTAACATTTTTATGCCAACATATTTGGAAGACAATTACCTGGCCAACTGACCAGAAGAGATCCATATTTGTGCCTATTCCCAAAAAAGGGGATCCAACAGAATGTGGAAACTATCGAACAATATCATTGATATCACACCCAAGCAAAATTTTACTAAAGATCGTTCAAAAGCAACTACAGCAGTATATAGACAAGAAATTGCCAGAAAATTAAGCAGGATTCAGAAAGGGATGGGGAACCAGGGACATTATTACTGATGTCAGGTGGATATTAGCCAAAAGCAGAGACTATGAAAAAGATGTCTATCTATGTTTTATTGACTATGCAAAGGTATTTGACTGTGTGGATCATAACGAATTATGGATAATACTTCAGAAAATGGGAATGCCAGAACACCTAATTGTACTCATGAGAAATCTGTATGTGAACCAGGAGGCAGTTGTTTGAATAGAACAAGGAAATGCTGCCTGGTTTAAAGTTGAGAAAGGTGTACATCAGGGCTGTATACTTTTCACCAGATCTCTTCAATTTATATGCTGAGCTTTAGGGAATTTTATGGGATAGCCTCACGGGATAGAGAGGAAGCATTGGGATAGGGGCCCATCTAGACCAGCTGGAGGACCGATGTCTATCCTCCAGGATAAGATGGCAACTGATAACCCTTGTCCCACATCTGGGTCCCTCTTGGCATCAAGTGAGCCAAGATGGCAACTGTCCTCTGGGACCCCCTGCCACCTAATTTGGTTACTCCCGACCCTCACCCTGCCCCCTGGTTGGCCACTAAGGATCACTCCCTGGTTGGCCAGGAGGTGACATCCAGCTTTCTGGTGACATCCGGCTCACCTTAAATTAGAATATCCATTGGTTGTGCCCAGTCCCACACCCTGCTACATGGTTGGCCACTGACCAGTCAGTGGCAGTTAGGACAGTTACCCAGAGGATATATAAGCAAAACAGTCCAGCAGTCAGCAGCCATGCCATTCCATCACAAAACAGGGCTCATACTTGATTCCTCTGGCTACGCACACACTGGATCCAGCATAATTGATCATCATGAGTATTGAGATAGAGAGAAACCAGAGAAACATGGGAGACCAGTGAAGAATAAAGTGCTACTCCAAACAACTGAGGATAGTCCCTGAGCCCAGCACCAGGGACGGAAGGCTAATAGATCTTCAATCAAGCTGAGGACAGCCTTCGTGCCCAGAGCTGAAGTCAGAAGCTGAGGATAGCCTCCATGCCCAGTGCCAGAGGCAGAAGAGCTACTGGTTCCTGATCCTCTTCCTGTTTGTTCCTGCCTGATCCTATTTGTTCCTGTATAATAAAGTTCATTGTTGTTCCTTTTTAGCTGGCTTCCTGAAGCCTCTTTGTCCTTGCCACTGGTGGCCAGTCCAGTCTCATGGGAAGACTCTGAGCTGCTGGCCAGCCATCACCCCTACACTTAGCAAATAATCCAAGAAGCTGGACTTTATGAGGAAGAAAGCAGCATCAGGATTGGAGGAAGACTCATTAACAACCCGCGTTACACAGATGACACAACTCTGCTTTCTGAAAGTGAAGAGATTTAAAATATTTACTGATGAAGATCAAAGATCATAGCCTTCAGTATGGGTTGTGACTAAACATCAACAAAACAAAAATCCTTACAATTAGGTCAGTATGCAACTTCACAATAAATGGAGAAAAGATTGAGGTTGTCCAAGATTTTGCTTTGCTTGGCTCTATAATCAACACCTGTGGAAGCAGCAATCAAGAAATCAAAAGATGCATTGCTCTGGTGAGAGATCTCTTTGGAGTATTGAAAAATAAAGATGTCACATTGAAGATGAAGGTGCGCCTGACTCATGCCATGGTATTTTCCGTCTCATCATATGGTTATGAAAGCTGGACATTGAACAAGGGAGACAGGAAAAGAATTGATGCTTTTGAATTATGATGCTGGTGACAATTATTGAATATATACCATGGACTGCCAAAAGAACCAACATTTCTGACCTAGAAGGAGTGCCACCAGAGTGTTCTTTGGAAGCAAGGATGGCCAGACTGCATCTCACATATTTTGGACATGTAGTCAGGAGGGACCAATCCCTGGAGAAGGACATCCTGTTTGGGACTGTGACAAGTCAATGAAAAAAGGAAAACCCTCCACCGGATGGATTAACACAGTGTCTGCAACAATGGGCTTAAACATAAATAAGATCATGTGCCTGGCATAGAATCGGGAAATGTTTCGATCTCCCATACACAGGGTCGCTATGAGTTGGATTTGACTCAACAGCACCTGACAACAATAAGATACTTAAGTGTGACCCTGTCTCTTACAAAGCCAGCACCCATACACTGGGTGTGTACTACTATCTTTTTCTTGATAAATTCCAACTTTGCTTCATACTAATTTGTCTTGAAATAGTTTTCTGTGGTGTAAGTCAAGATCCTGGCTTCCGCTGAGTAGAGGTCTCTGGAAGGTCTCTTCAAGCTACACAGCCAGCACTGTTAGACTATATCTTGAGCTGTTGGTGACACTAGTCCCTCGCATAATGTGAGAGGTGGTGTAAATTATTTTAACTTTTTGGATATTATTAAACATTATGCAAATAATATTATGCTTAGGACTCTGGAACACAGTGTTTTTGTTCAGTATTTATAAAATTTATCCTAGTGTCTATGAATATATCCAAGTAATTCACTTTATTATTACATAAAATTCCATTGAATCCTGTAACTTATTTATCGATTCTTCTATTGGTTAACACTTAAATGCTTTCAATTTCATACACCTACAAACATTATTGCAATAGACAATTTTGACGATGCTGTCTTGGTCTCCACTGTGAGAGTTTATGCTGGAAACCTGGAAGTGAAGTAACTCTATTATAGGCTATGTATGTACAGTTGTATGAAAGTTTGTTTTGAAAATGCTTTGACCAATTTATATTGTTCTCACTTTATATTAGAAGCCCCATTACTAGGGCTTCAAACCCGAGAAAAATTGGGTTCAGTTTTGAGTGCAGGATTATTAATGTTAAAACGTAGAGGGTTTAACATTTGGTTCAAGTATGGGTTTAAATTTTTTAAATCTTGTGTAGATAGAAAAACAATTAATTTTTTAAAAAATTTTATGCTGTTGTTTTTAGCTGCCATCAAGTTAGGCCTCACTCATAGTGACCCTGTGTAAAACAGAATGAAACAGTCCCCCATTCTGTGCCAGGCACATGATCTTTTATGTGTTTAAGCCCATTGTTGCAGATACTGTGTCAATCCATCTAGTTGAGGGTGTTCCTCTTTTCATTGACCTGCCATTTCCCAAACATGATGTCCTTCTCCAGGGATTGGTCCCTCATGACACCACATCTTAAATGCATGAGACATAGTCTAGCCATCCTAGCTTCCAAGGAGCACTATGGTTACACTTGTTTTAGGACAGATCTGTTTGTTCTTTTGGCAGACCATGGTATATTCAATATTTGTCTCCAGCACTATATTCCAAAAGCATCAATTCTTCTCCTGTTTCCCTATGTTATATACAGCTCTCATAACCATATGATGGTATTGAAAATACCATGGCACAATTCAGGCACACTTCATCTTCAAGGCAATATGTTTATTTTTCAGCACCTTAAAGAGGCCTTTTGCAGCATCTTTTACCAGTGCAATGAGTCTTGATTTCTTGACTGCTGCTTCCACAGGTGTTGACTATAGAACAAGGTAAGACAAAATCTTGGACTAGGTCAATCTTTTTTCCATTTATCATGAAGTTGCATACTGACCCAGTTGTATGGATATTTGTTTTGTTGATGTTGAGGTGCAATCCATAATGAAAGCTGTTCTTTGTGCTTCAACAGTAAATATTTCAAGTGTTCTTCGCTTTCAGCAAGCAAAGTTGTGTCATCTGCGTAATGCAGGTTGTTGAAAAGTCTTCCTCCAATCAAGATGCCATGTTCTTCTTCATAAAGTCCAGCTTCATAAATTCCAGATTATTTGCTCAGCATAGAGATTGAAGAAGTATGGTGAAACGATACAGTGCTGACGCACACTTTCTCAACTTTAAGCCAGTGTTTTCTTGTTCTGTTCAAATGACTGCCTCCTAGCTCATGTACAGATTCTTCAAGAATATAATTAAGTCCTCTAGTATTCCCATTCTTTGCAATGTTATCCATAATTTATTGTGATCCACACAGTCAAATGCTTTTGCGTAGTAAATAAAACACAAATAGACTTTTTTTTTTATATTCTCTACTTTTGGCTAATATCCTTCTGACATCAGCAATGATGTCCCTGGTTCCAAGCCCTCTTCTGAATCTGGCTTGATTTTCTGGTAATTCCCTGTCTACATACTGCTGCAGTCTCTTTTGAATGATCTTTAGCAATATTTTACTTCTGTGTGATATTAATGATATCATTCAATAATTTCCACTTTTGATTGGATCTCTTTTCTTGGGAATACCCACATGGTCTCTTCCAGTCAGTTGACCAGGTAGCTATTTTCCAAATCTCTTGGCATAAACCTCTAAGGCTGCATCTGTTTCTTGAAACATCTCTATTGCTATTCCATCTATTCCTGGAGCCTACTGTTTTGCCAGTCCTTCCAGGGAGCTTCCACTTTGTCCTTCAGTGCCATTAGTTTCTGATCATATGCAATTTCTTGAAATGGTTGATCATCCTTAAATTCTTTTTGGTATAATGATTGTATATTCGTTCCATCTTGTTTTGATATTTCCTGCATCATTTAATATTTTCCCTTGACTATTGCCACTCAAAGCTTGAATTTTTTCTTCAATTCCTTAAGCTTGAGATAAACACAGCATGTTCTTCCATTTTGGTTTTTTATCTCCAGTTCTTTGCACGTGTCATTATAATATTTAGTTTTGTCTTCTTGAGCTACCCTTTGAAATCTTCTGTTTATTTCCTTAACTTCATCATGTCTTCCTTTTACTTTAGCTGCTGGATGTTCACAGGCAAGTTTCAGGGTCTCTTTTGACATGTAATTGGGTTTTTTCTTTATTTCCTGTCTTTTCAATAACCTTTTGCTTTCCTTATGAATGATGTTTTTGGTGTCATGCCACAACTGGTCCATTGTTTGGTCATTAGTGTCTAATGCCTGAAACCTGTTCTTGAGGTGGCCTCTGAACTCAGTTGGGATACACACTTGTATATACACCATGTATCCCAGACAGAACTCAAGCTCATGATCTTCCTGTGTCAGCCTCCCCAATAGAAGGATTACAGGCATACACCACCATGCTTGGCTGATGATTATTTTTTCACACTGTTTATGATTTTCTGTTAGTTCACAGAACTTTTCACTTTCATGTTAACTATGCCTTATGGTTTGTGCCTTATGTGTTTTGTTTTAGTTATTCCTCTTTGCTCAGATTATTACCTAATATTTTTTTCTGATTTTTAGATGTTTTCCCCACATATCTTTTGTCTACATGGAATTGATTTTTGAGTGTGTGTCTGGTGTAAAGGAGAAATCCTTCTTCTCTCTAGCTAACTATTCTCGTAACACTTGTTCAAAAGTTCATGCATATCTCACTGCTCTGAAATGTTTCCTGTGTCATATGAAAACTTCCTTATATATGTGGGTCTGTGTCTAGCATTCTGTTTTGGCTGTTTTTGTCTTTTTCTGTGCCAATACTGTATATACGTTTTACTACAACTTTATCATAAATGTCTATATTTGGTAGAACAAGTCTCCCAGAATTGTTCTATAAAATATTCTGGCCTTACCATGGTCCTTTGCAATACATATTAATTTCTGAGAATTTCATACTATATTTGAAGTTCTTAACTATTATATTCTTTACTACTATGTCTATTGATGTTCCTTGTCATCTCTCTCTCTCTCTATTTTGCTGATATTGAACCCAGGACCCAGGGTCTTGCACATGTCTGGCAAGTGCTCTATCACTAAGCTACATCCCTAGCCACTAGTCAGTTAATTATTACATTAATATAATAATATTTTATTTACTGAAGATATATAACATAGTCTAATATCTGATATCACCTAAAACCTACAACAACAAATATCTGATAGAGCAAACATCCTTCCTCTCCACTTATAAACCATTTTTATTCAAAAAACTTATTTATTCTTATATATTTATTCCTCATGCTCTGGAGATTTGAAATTTTAATCAATTCAAAAAAGCTCTACTAGAACTTTTATTTGTTGTTATTGTTAGATGCCATCATGTGGGTATCCAACTCATAGCAACCCTATGAGCCTATGTACAACAGTGAAACACTTTGTCAGTGCTTGTCTGCTATTCATAGGGTTTTCAATGGCAGATTGATATTTTGGGAGCAGTTTGGCGGGTCCTTCTCCCAAGCCTACAGTATCTGGTGTTCCCAGGTGGTCTCCCATCCAAGTACTAACCAGGCCTGACCCTGCTTAATCTTCTGAGATCTGAAGGGATTGGATGCCACAGTGCTACAGCTGCAGGCAAACTTTTATTTAGATGTCATTAAACATATGCATTGGGGCTGGGATTTAGCTCAGTTTGTAGAGTGCTCCTCTGTAGTCTCTGAGGTCCCAAGTTCAATTCCAGCACTGCAAAAATGGGAGAAGGATGTGGCAATCCACTACTGAGGCAATCCCCAATCAGTTATTGAAAACCCTATGAGGGTCGCTATGAGTCAGACACAACTGGACGGCACCTAATAACAACAAAAACAAAATATGCATTAAATTAAAATAATAAATGTTTCAGATATTCAACTTTTTCATCTCTGAATCTGCCATGTCTACGTTTTTAAAATTCTTTCATATTTACCTAAAAATATTACCTTTTCTTCATATAATTCTTATGTATTTTTTCTGTATGTAATGCTTAAGTATTTTGTTTTTTCTTTTTGTTGTGATTTGATTCTTTTATATTTTCATTACAGTTTGTAATTCCTAACTTATAAGACATAGGAAAGCAAAGCACTTGCTCATGAGTCTAGGTATTAAACTCTTAATAACATAAGTGAGGTTGGGCATTGTGGCATATGCCTATAACCCCAACTACTCAGGAGGCTGAAGCAGGATGTTCACAGATTCAAGGCCAGAGGAAGCCTGCACAACTTAGCAAGACTCTGTCTCAAAACTAAAAATAAATAAATAAATAAATAACAAAAGGGGCTGGGAGGGATACAGTAATTATTTAGTAAATACAATTTCGTATATTTCCTTTTTATTTCTTAAATTTTATTATTTTTAATTTTATTTTGGTTCTTGAATGTGATCTAGTCAAGTTTTGTTTTGAGGCAAAGGTATTCTTGAAGCCTAATTAATCATCTTTTTTCTCCTTTTTAAATCTTCCATTTGGGTCATAAAGAAATTTTGTCAAAATATATGTTTTGTTAAAAGTTACATTCTTTATACAAAATCTATGATTAAAATAAAAACTAAATTTGCAAATGAAAAATATTCCTAGGCTCAGACAGAAAATGCCATTTTCCAGAGACTTTAGCACTGCAATTGCATTGATTCCATATCATTTTTTATATTGTACCCCCTAGGGAAGATCTAGCTATAAGTCACAGCTCTGCTATTTACACACTGGCTAAAGTGACCCTAAAGGAGTCACTTAAACTCTGACCCCTTAGTTTCTTTTTGTCAGTTAAATGAGGGCAATAGTGGTACCTACTTCAGTGGGTCTGGTGAGAACTAAGTGAGTTAATGGAGGTCAAGTGCAATGTCTGCCAATTATCAGCACTAAACAAATGTTTGTTCTTCCTGTTTTTGTTACTTCTGAGAAGAGTGTCTTTTAATTGTGTGTTTGGGAGACTTTGATGGTTCTTTTTTCATTCTGTGTTAAAGACTTTTCCATTCTGCTCCTCAGCTCTCAAGTATAGTCGCCTCTACAAGCCGTCTTTCACATTAGCAGTTGAGGGAATTTTATACCTTCCCAGCTTTTGGCAGAAAGAATAACTGCTGTTCTTACAGCAGTTCTAAGCTGAAATTATATCTCCCAGTTCCCTGAAACACAAATTTTGTTCACCACTTCCTGAGCAAAAGTATGGGAAAGATAGCCAGAGAATTTTACTATTTAGCCATTTCAGAAACTCTGTCATGAGATAAACAGATTGTATCAGTACATATTTCTAAACCATTATACTTGTAGATTATTATAGGCATCATTTGTTTGCTCTAGCCACTTTTCACAAAGGTATTGAAGATAGTTAAAAAAAAAACATTGAATCATTGCTAAAGCTTCTGATTAGCTTACATTTTGACTTATTGGTCAATAAACAACTACTTATTTTAAAAATTATGAAGCCATTATGAAATATTTCAATTTACCACTTGGAAAAATGTATATTGTAGCCCCAATTTTCATACTTATTAATTACTTATTAACACTTCTTGATTTGTTGATTTCAATTTGCAAAAGAAACAGAAAATATTCTGTATGAGGTTTAGAAAAAATATAGTAACCATGTTCTTTATTTTTGCTTAGACTTAACTAAAATATCAATATTATATTACTAGTTATGCTTTGCAAACTTATTTACAGTGAAATTTTCTTTGAAAAGCCCAAATCTTTTCCTATATTAAGAAAGTACCCATCTATCCATTATCATAGGGTCTATAGATTATTGTCATTCATTGTTTGTAGAAATAGTTTTTTTAATATCACTACCTAAGCATATCAGTGAGCAGAAAAGGTTAATATATGATAGTAGTTATTTTGTCAAAGTGCATAGCCTAAATCTGGAAAAAAAAGTGATAGGAAAGCCCTTAAAGTCATCTTTGTGAGATTGCACAATATAAAGTTTGCAAGTTAGTGAGCAAACAGATCATTTGAGATACCATCCTTGAACTCAATTAACTCAATTAATCTGATTAAGTATCATAAAAACCTTCCTCCAACATAGTGTGAATTTTCAGGCATCACATGACACATAATAATCATCATTTTATTAATTGTGTGGAAAAGATGTTAAAGTCAAGAGTGTATTTTACATTCAGCCAAACTGACAATTAGGTATTAATGCCACAGAAATATGATTATGATTATTCTTTATGTTCTCATGAACTCCTATGGAAAAAGTGCCTAGAAAATTAGCTTCCAACAACCAAAAGTATAAGAAAAATATCAATTTAAGGATTCATAAACATTAGAAATATATTTACTTGTAGAACTAAGATAAATAATGGTTTTAAGAAAGAGTATATATATGAAATTACTGAATATTCTGACAATATATAAGACAATCATTAAAATCATGGGAAAAAGCAAATGAAAAGAATAAAATGATTACTGGGCAGAAAGAGATATGACATCAAATCACACACTATAAGGTAGTTGAGGGAAGATAAAATTAATAATAAATTTCATCAGTCTCAATATTGCTCATCACAGGGAACCAATATGCATGCAATAATATGCAATAACCAAAAAAA
>VMDO01041681.1:0-11015 GCA_007922755.1 Pedetes capensis
TATGAAATGTCTTATAATTAAAAGGAGTCAGATGGGATAAAATCAGAAGAGCACCAAAAATTAATGCAATTCACTAATATAATTTCCAGGTAATGAACTTAATTTTCAGAAAATCTATTCAAAACCATACTTCTCTATTTTAATCTCCAAAATAGTATGATGATATCATGCAGTTTCAGAATAATTAATCCATTCTTTATCATTGTGCATTCTCTATTTCCTTTAGATCTGCGCTTCTGGAATTTTAACATAAGTCAGAATCTCTGAGTCACTTGGATACATTCTCATTCAGCAGGTCTAGTGTGGGGTGCAATATGCATTTCGAACAAGCTCCCATATACTGTCAGTACAAATGGACCACATGCTTCCAATGTCAACAACTGTAGGCCTCCTTCAAACCTAAAATCATCTTCAAGAATGTGATTATGACTTTTTTGGGGCTAGTGCTTCAGAACCCAGACGTGTATTCTTCTACAATGATAGGAAAATAAACTATAAGGTGACTGCAGTTGGAGGGTCAAAACATTAATTCTAAATATTCTCAGTCATCTGAAATTTTTGAAACTAGAAAACTATTTCATTCAAAACAGCGTATACTGTAGAAATTTTCTCCTGATCACAATATAAACCATTCTTTCCTTTTGCAGTATATTTTAAAGCATTTTTCTCAGTGATCTTATTTCAGTTTTATAATTAAAATGCTCTCATTATTCTTTCAAAATAATTGCCACAAACATAACTTCCTTTAAGACCTGTGAATTTTATCAATCAAGAAACACAGATCACAGAATATAATATAACAAGCATTTTGATGAATTTCAATTACTAATTATATCTCCACACATCACAGCTGATCACTACAACCCATCCTTGGCTGATAAAAAATAATTAGACATTAACATTCAATTGATTGTGTTCATTAGAATCTTAATGTACTAGCTTTTTAAACAATTTTCACCATTTATAACAGTAATAGAAAATGCTAAAGATTATTGAGGCCAAGTCCAAATCTGTATGGGTGACACTTTTCATTCTGTTAGAATTTTGAACAATAAATACATTCTAATGAAATTTCAACTTTGAGAAATAAATATATGCTTTTTCAGGTGTGTTTATATAAACAAAATGAGTCAGAGCACACTAAATACTTCCTTTTTATTCAGCAAATGCATTTTATGCATTTAGTATAAAGGACTATGTGTGATAATTGATTCAAAGCATTACACTAAGGACTCAAATAAAATGAGGCCATATGTTTGATCATATTTTCCAAGAGTTCATTACATATTACCTACTGTGCTCTAATGTCCTAGAAAATACATAATTCTACATTGAAAATTTATCATTCTCTTAAGTAGTCTGCATATGTATTTTTGTTTAGGCTGTAAACTTAAAGCAAAGTCTTATGCCTTGCATGCAAAATTGAAAACATGAGGATTCACAAAAAATGTTCAACAAATACTTTTAAATTTATCTTAAAAATAACTGAATATTATTATTATTTCTAAAAATGTTCATTTGATCCTTTTCCCAAAAAAATAAAACAAACACATCAAGGATCACTTATACTATTTTATGCTTAATCTTATTTTTATATTTAACATGACAAAACTCATATAATACATTATCCAAACAAGTCATTGGTCAATTTTTGTTGAGTGAAATACACAAAATAAAGGTGTGGTAGTGTCACATAAATTATCACATATTGCTAGGATTGTTGCCAATGCAGAAAGAATTCCAAAAAGCTCTGGTACTTGCTATTCTTCTCATATTTAAATTCCTCCTCAAGCAAAACTTTTTGAAATTAGTTTTATTTGCCAGCAATGTGACTTGCACACAAACTGGTAATATACTTCTCCAGCTATGCTATATGCTAAAATTTTCACATGGTAATTTGCAAAGCCAGATACAATTCACATAAATTCAGGTAGACAGAATATGTGGCATGGGTAGAGAAGCATGAATGGATGAGCCACATAACTTGGCATGGCCATTATCTCTAGGATTCTTGTAAATAGGCTAAAGAATAGCATCCAAGAGTTCTTGCTACTCTTGCCACAACCATTTTAATTCAGCACCAAATGTGACAGTCGCAGCTGTGCCAATACAGCTGTGACATTACACCTGCTGCTTCCTGGAAGTTTCATTTTACTGCACAGGGGATTTATTTCATTATGTGGAAACTGGTAGTAAGAATGTTCTCAGGATAATTTAAATATCTTCAGATAAAAGCCATCTGGCACCCAATTTTCTTTGATAAAGGGTTTGAACTGACTCTGTAAAACAATGAATTAAGAGATGAAGAAAAAGAACTTTGGAGTTTTATGTTGGAACCTAAGATGGGTTACTTCTCATTTAATTCATTATTACTAGAATATCAAGAAAAAGATACCCATAGCTGAAAGAATCCATTAAAAGATTATTTGTGTTTAAGGAGAATTATCACCTTTAGTAAAACCTTCTATGTATGATATAATGAATAGTGTGTAAAGTAAATCACTACACTCTTTGATGTGTTCTGATGTGTCAATGTGTAAAACATGCACTAAATTGGAATTATATAGTAAAATATGTTTTTGTTGATGTACTTGAAAGTACGACTTGGGAGGCGGAGGTGGGAGGATTGCAAGTTCGAGACCAGAGGCAGTCTGTGTAACTTAGCGAGACCCTGTCTCAAAAATAAATAAATAAATAAATAAAATAAAAATAAAATAAATAAAAGGGAGGGGGGCACAGCTCAGTGGTACTTGCAAAGCATGCAGGTACAAGGCTCTGGGTTCAATTCCCAGTACCAAAAAAAAAAAAAAGTACACAGATATCGAAACACTAATGTATGAAAATCAGTTAAAGATACAATCTTATGGAGATATAAAATTGAAACTCCTTAAAAGCATATACATATAGTCACATACATGAGGATAAGCACAATAATCATAAGGTAGAGCTTTGTAGTATGTATTTGTGATATAGTCAGGCCAACCAAAAGAAGCAGAAAAAAATATCAGCACTATTTTTAAGCTTTAATTATAATTCGGTGTTTACCCAGCCCATTTGAAGGAGGTAGTCTTTCTCATCTCTATATGGAGCTCCATTCCATAGAAAAGGATAATCTCCTAAATTATATGTCTGTAGGAGAAATATAATACGGGAGTAACATTACATAAGTAAAATTAATTTCCTTGACATCATACAGGGTCCAGATTGAGAAGTATTTTCTACTTATTATGCTTGGCTTAATCCTAAATTGCATTTTCACCATAGTTTCAAATTGAATAATAAATAATACAAGATATATTTTCTTAGTATTTTAAAATTTATTTACTTTAATTATTAAAAGTCCCAATGCTGAGGTAGAGACACTAGACTCTGGAATATGCTTACTATACTTGAAATATTAAGCTATGCTATGATGAGCTCCTCAATAAATAAGTTATTGAACATATCATTATTTTTATTTAGGTTCTTTTGAATCTCAGGGAATGTGTTTAGAATTCCCATTATATAGATAGAGGCATTGAGACTCAGAATTATTCACTCAACAATGTTTGTAGAGCACCATCTCTGTGTGATCAGGGGACTATATGGAAGCTGGGAGATGTATACAAAATTGAAATGGTTCTTACTAGTTAAGAGTTAACATTGGGAATGCATGAAAAGAGTGTCTAATTTAAATATAGGTGGTATAAAGAAGGTTATGTTGTTGTTGATGTTTTGCAATACATGGGGGTTGAATCCAGGGCCTAGTGTGTACTTTGCAAGTCCTCTATCACTGGGCTGTACCTCAGCCCATTTTTTAAAATTATTTTTATCTTGAGACAAAATTTCACTGGTATGCAGGCTGCCTCTGGCTTCAAACTTGTGATCCTCCTGCCTCCTCCTGAACCTCTGAGATTTATAAGTGAGCCCATTTTTTTATAAGTGCACCCAATTTTTAAGGAATCATTTTAATAAAAATCATGCCCTAGTTCATTCAAAGGGAATAGTAGAGTCACACTGTGTGTGTGTGTGTGTGTGTGTGTGTGTGTGTGTGTGTGTTGTTCATGTGAGTGTACACACGTTTGCCAACAGGTGCAAGAATTAAACTCAGTTGTAGCAACACAATGGTGTATAATTGTTTCATGCATTAGAAAAATGGGTCATGACTATGTAAAGGGTAATGAATAAGAAAGAATGTACAAAGTTCACATGGGAAGAGGAAGCATAAGTTTTAAAGAAAGGAAGAAATTTCACTTTTCTGAGATAACTATCACCATTTGTCTGTCAGTCTGCTGTACTGTGGAGACTTGAATTTACTGTGATACTAAAAGCTATGCCACCTGTATTTCAGATACCAGCAAGGTCACCCATAGTGAAAAAGTTTCAGCTGAGCTTCCAGACTTAGATAGACTGAGGAAAAAGACATGGAAGCTCACTCGCAAACCAATTAGCTGTTGAAAGTTCCATGAACAGCAAAGAAACATCATGAGATACAGTGTTAGAAAATGAGTCGCTCAGGTTGGAAGGCACTCCAATGATTAGGGAAGTCTTATCTCCTCAAAATAGAGTTGATCTTAATGACAGGAATAGAGAACAGAGTCAGAGACCTGCATTTACTGATGTTGCAAAACTCTAGATGAGAAGGAACAAACATAAACATCCATTAATAAGAATGTGGAATTACGTAGTATGAATCTAGGAAAATTGGAAAGCATCAAATGGGAAATGGAGCACATAAACATCAACATTGTAGGCATCAGTGGGCTAAAACTGACTAGTATTGGTCACATGGAATCAGATAATCATAGAGTCTACTATGCTGGGAATGACAGCTTAAAGAGAAATGGGATTGCACTAATCATCAAAAAAGACATTGCAAGATCTATCCTGAAGTACAATAGGGTAAGCGACAGAGTAACACCCATATGACTACAAGGAAGTTCAGGAAATATAACTATTATTCAAATTTACACCCTTACTACTAAGGCCACAAATGAAGAAAGGGAAGATTTTTTTTTATCAACTTCTGCAGTTTGAAGTTGATTGAACATACAGTCAGGATGCACTGATAGTTACTGGTTATAGAAATGCAAAATTGTAACAAAGAGGAAGCCTCAGTAGTTGGAAAACATGGTCATGATGACGGAAATGATGAGGAGGAGCTCAAGATAGAAATTGACTCCATCTGTGGGAGAAGATGATGGAAAAGTTCATTATTAGACATCAGAAGAAGACCAGGTGCTGATTGTGGAAAAGACCATCAACTACTCATATGCAAGTTCAAAGTAAAACTGAAGACAGTTGAGAAGAAAATGTACAAGAGCCAATGTATGACCATACATATATCTGATCTGAGTTCAGAGACCATCTCAAAAACAGATTTGATGCATTAGACAGTAATGATCAAAAGCCAGAGGAGTTGTGGCATGACATCAAAGACATAATTCATTAGGAAAGCTAAAGGTTATTAAAAAGACATGCAAAAAAAAAAAAAAAAAAAAAAAAAAAAAAAAAAAAAAAAAAAAAAAAAAAAAAAAAAAAAAAAAAAAGAAAGAAAGAAAAAGAAAAGACCAAATTACATCTCAAAAAAGAATCTGAAACTTGTACTTGAACAGTATAAGGAAGATATGATGAAGTCAAAGAACTAAACAGAAGATTTCAAAGGGTAGCCCAAAAAGACAAATCATATATTGGAATGATATGTACAAAAAGCTGGAGATAGAAAACCAAAAGGGAAGAACATGCTCTCTTTTCCTCAAGCTAAAAGAAATGAAGAAAAAATTCAAGCCTAGAGTGGTAATAGTGAAGGGAAAATATTAAATTATGCAGGAAACACCAAAAGTAAAAAGAAAGAATACAGAGTCATTATACCAAAAAGAACTTAGTGGATGTTCAATCATTTCAAGAGGTTCATAAGATCAGGAACCAATGATACTGAAGAAAGAAATGGAAGCTACCTTGAAGGTATTGGCAAAATGTAAGGCTCCAGAAATTGATGGAATATCAATATATTTCACCAAACAAATGCAACACTGGAGGTGCTCACTTGACTATGCCAAGAAATTTGGAAAACAGCCACCTGGCCAACCAACTGGAAGAGTGCCATATCTGTGTGTATTCCCAAGAAGGGGATATAAACAAATAAAAAATTATCAAACAATAGCATTAATATCACATATAAGTAAAATTTTGCTCAGTTCATTCAAAAGTGATGGCAACTGTATATTGACAGGAAACTGCCCAAAAGTCAAGCCCTATACAGAAAAGGATATGGAGCCAGGAACATCATTGATGTCAGATGGATATTGAGTATAAGCAGTGAATACCAGAAGGATGTCTATCTATTTTTTTTATTACTCAGAGGTATTTGACTGTGTGATCATAACAAAATTATGAATAACATTGCAAAGAATAGGAATAACAGAGCACTTGATTGTACTCATGAGAAATCTGTGCATGGACCATCAGGTGGTGTGAACACAACTAGGACACACTGCTTGGTTTAAAGTCAGGAAAGGTGGTACTCAAGGATGTATCATTTCATCATACCTCTTCAATGTCTATACTGAGCAAATAATTTGATAGGCTGGACTTGATGAAGTAGGACATAGCATCGGAATTGCAGGAAGACTCATTAAAAAACCTGTGTTATGCAGACGGTACATCTTTGTTGAAAGTGAAGAAGGCATGAAACTTTTACTGAGGAAGATCAAAGAACACAGCCTTCATTATGGCTTGTGCCTCGACAACAATCCTTGCAACTGGTTCAGTAAGCAACTTCATGAAAAATGAAGAAAAGTTTGAGGTTGCCCAAGGCTTTGTTTTACTTACTTCTACAATGAACACATGTTGCAGGAGTCAAGAAATGAAAAGACAAACTGTGTTGGAAAAACCTGTTGCAAAAGATTTCTTTAAAGTGTTGAGAAATTTAAGATGTTACATTGCAGACCAAGATGAGACTGACTCATGGCTTGATATTTTCAGTTGCTTCACATGCTTGTTAAAGCTGGACAGTAAATATGGGAGACAGAAAAAGAACCGATGCTTTTGAATTATGGTGCTGAGGACAAATTGAATATACCATGAATTGTCAAAAGAAACAACAGATCTGTCCTAGAAGAAATGCAACCACAGTTCTTGCAATCAAGGATGTCTAGAGTGTGTCTTAGAAATTTTGGATGTGTTATCTGGTGGGACCAATCACTGGTGAAGGGCTTTGTGTGTGGGAGTGTGGTATGTCAAAGAAAAAAATCAAAATCTTCAACTAGATGGATTGACACAGTAGCTGCAACAATGAGCTTAATCATAAAAAGGATTTTGTGCTTGACACAGTGTCAGAGAGTGTTTCATTTTGTTGAACATAAGGTCCCCACGAGTTGGACCCAACTTGATGGCACCTAACAACATCAACAAGGTAACTAAGCTTACATATAAGTTTCGGCCCAGACTTGTTGCAATGTGTAGTCAAAATTAGATAACTTTTCAGCTATAATTTTCTCTACGTTAGCCAAGATTGTGTCATGGATTTCATGGAATCTAGGCAGTTTAACTTCTTGAGTTTTTTTCCCTTGATATTAAATATATATATAGATGTGTGTGTGTGTATGTGCATGCATGTTACTTTTCAACATTGAATTGAATTACAGTAACAAAGTGTAGTGTGATGTTCTCTGAAAAGATGATGTTAATCAAATGAATGCTAGCACCACCATGCAACAGAAAGGAGAGTAAATGAAAATGTTGGAAGTATAGTTGTGCTCTAAGAATTGCAAGACCATTTTGAAGGGGTATCTGAAATTCAAGAACACTGCAAATGAAAGACAATGGAGGCATGAGTATGCAACAGAACCTCCAACACACCTCACAATTGCATGCATTTGCCATCAAGTTTGATAGGCATGGTACTATGTATGAAGTGCACAAGGGAAGACCTGCAGGGCTTTGCACAAGTCCTACTTCTGCTATGTTGTTGGAACACTTTACAAGATCTCCACAGAGGTCTACGAAATAATGTTCCTGTGAGACAGGATTTAGCAGAACAACCATATAATGCATTCTTAAAACACAACGGTATTCATACAGAGACACAATATATTAATAAAATATATGAAAATGTTTTTTTTCCTTTAAAATTTCATTTGTCCTCTAATTTTAAAAGAAAATAAGACTTTTCTTGGTTCCATAAAGGTATAATAAGCCCTCAGCTCTATGCCCACTTTACCTAATGGGAAAGTTAACTCTGATCTTAGTAGCAATCTAGATCATCTTGAAATTCTGGTCTGTTTCAAAAGCAGCTGAGATTTTTTCCTATGGGTTAATCTGACACCTTTGGAAATTTTCAAGATTAATATTATGTGATGTGCTTTGTCTCAAAGAGTATTATAATCAGAAGCATAACTTGGGCTACTAAGTTCCTCTTCCACTGTTCTGAAATGTCATGCATGATTAATAATTAATAAATATATATTACCACAATTAAAATTTACACTTTAATGCTTGTATCTATGATAAATCCAAGCTAGCTTTCAGTTCACTCAGCACAGATAAGAGGGACCAGTTGGAAGTGGGAGATTTGTGATGTGATGGCAGGTATATTAACCATAGATCATGAAGTATCTGAATGCAGAGAGTATGATTCTGTGTCAAGCATATTTGCTCAAAACATTTAAAAATGTGTTTGGATATGTGAATTCCACAGATTTAATTTGATATGAAATGTACCATTGACGTGAAATTTAAATATAAACTTGCTAACTAAGTTCTCTTGAGCTCAAAGAATCAAAGGGAATTTTTGTAACAATTGTGTTGGAAGAAAGCTTGAATGTGTTAAGGTTGTAACTTATAAAAAGAGATTTTCAAAATTTCCTCTAAGAGTATGAGTACAGCAGGTCTCCATGGTGAATGCACATAGTATCAGCAGCTTGGGAGGCTGTGGCAGCATTACCAGTCACAGACCAAAGAGAGTCTGTACAATTTAGAAAGACTTTATCTCAAAATAAAAAGAAAAAAATAATGAGCTGGGGATATGGCTCAATAGTAGAGATCATGCCTAGTATGTACAGTTGTAATGCCTTTAGGTCAACTCCCCCAGTCATGCCAAAAAAGAAAAGAAAAAAAAAGATGCAATATTAAGTGGTCTCTTTCTCCTGCCTTCATTAATTTCACATTCTGATTCCAACTACACCATTATCAATTCCTGACTCCACTTCATTAAATTCCAAATAAATACACTTTACAGTCTTTCATTTGATAAGTTTCACAATCACCTACTTTTACAACTTTTGGATTTTCTGCATGTATATCTTTTGTTTTGCAGTAGCATAAATATCAGTGGAGAAATCATTAATTTTAATTACCTTTAACCACAAGAAAGTATTAGAGCTTATAATTCTTATACAGTGAATTATTTTATAATCGGATCCATTGTAATATTAAATTAATCATTACAACAAAAGTCTATACTTATTAAATGAAGTGAAATCTGTATGATTTCAGACACTAAAAGAGATTATGCATTGGCCTGTGCAGCAATTATATACTTGACCTATATTCAGTCACAATTACTGCGGGAACCAGGGAGATTCATCATTTCAGTAAGAATTTAGTAGTCTAAGACCAGTGCCAGAAAGAAAACAGTCCATCTAATTCTGGACCATTAAGCCACAATCTATAAAGTGTCATTCATTTACTTAATTGCAAATTAGTATTCCAAGCAGAGTGCTATTCAGCATTTCCTCCTCCTTGTATAGTTGGTATAATTTTTTCTATATACTGTCCTCTATATTTAAATGGCCTGCAGCTGTAGCCCTGTGGCATCCGATCCCGTCAGATCTCGGAAGCTAAGCAGGGTCAGGCCTGGTTAGTACCTGGATGGGAGACTGCCTGGGAACACCAGAAGCTGTAGGCTTGGAAGAAGGACCTGGCAACCCCCTCCCAAAAATCAATCCGCCATT
The DNA here is from genome assembly GCA_007922755.1 of Pedetes capensis. NCBI lineage: Eukaryota > Metazoa > Chordata > Mammalia > Rodentia > Pedetidae > Pedetes > Pedetes capensis. Next base: position 9,933 of record VMDO01041681.1, read on the forward strand.
GAAAACCCTATGAACAGCAGAGAAGCACTGACAATAGTGTCTCCCCTGTTGTACAGAGGGTCGCTATGAGTCGGATACCGACTTGACAGCACCTAACAACAACAACACATATTTAAATGAGATCTTCTGAATTTCTGCATGGTGGTACTTTTTCCATGGCATTATCCCCTCACTTTTCACTATTCTTTCAAATAGACAATACACACCTTGGAAAAAGTTTTTTTTTTTTTCATTGCTTTGTGTATGTGAGTGTGAATATGTGTGGACACGAATGTATGTGTTTGTGTGTGCCCATAATAACCTTTAAAATTGAGTAAATAAAAGGAAGTATTTCCTTTTGAGGTCATTTTCATTTATTCTCCTGTCCCTACCATAATCCAGAAAGATGCGGTAATAGAATCTGGAAGTAAGGTGATGAGAGGAAGATACAGAAAAAAAAAGTTTCGAGTTTATTCAGGCCATTGTCTCACTTCTGCCAAAAATTAGCCTGGAATGGGAATAAATATTCATAAGGAAAAAAATATATCTAAAAGCCTAACTTTTTACAATGGCTATTTCCCACATTTATCTTGATTTCTTTTGTAGATATGTATATTCATCCTATTAAGCATATTCTATTGATCACTGTCAGAACTCATCTGGGATTAAAGCAGCTTTATATGATAATGAAATTCTGCAATATAGAAAATTTCAATTTTTAAATAACAGAAGGAAAGGACAACTACCAGAGAAGAGAAAAAAATCCTCTGACATATGAAAAGGAACTGAAAACCCAATGTAACACTAAAGAGCAGGGGTTTAATATAACTAGAGGTGTCAGCTTCTACCATCCATAGCTTTAGTTGTAACCATTCAACCTCAATATTTGATCTTTGGATTCTAACACAAACCATATATATATATATATATATATATATATATATATATATATATATATATATATATATCATATACCATATATATATACATGTGTGTATACATATATATATAATGACTTTGTCTTAATATAAATTTGATTCAACATTCAAAAACCAATCATTACCATGTTATCAACAAATTTTAAAGAGCTATGATGGTTTCAGT
>VMDO01041682.1:0-11029 GCA_007922755.1 Pedetes capensis
GATTAAAAACATACCTTAGTTATGCAGTATTCTGTTCTCATTTATGTCTTTAATATTATCTGTAAATAATTATGATACTAAAGGAAGAATTTTTGCTGCAAAATGAATAAATTAAAAAAATATTATCACAGCTGGGCTTTGTTGAAGTTGCTAGAATGAATTTAAAATCAGAAACAACGAACATTTTATTGATTGGTGTCTCCTTTCCTGCTAAGTAAACCACTTGTCTCTTGAAACCTCACAACACTCCAATAAATATTCAAGGGAGACTCAGTAGCAGATTATTTCATAAACAAGAAGATATAGACAAGGCTTGATGTATACTACCTGTCATTGGCAGGAAGTTTAAAGTACAACTTAAAATGTACGGAAAGACCTTGCCCAAGGCTACAGATACAAATGATTGCCTAAGCAGACAATACCTTTTAATCAGTAGATTATCCAACAAGATGTTAAAATTCTTGCTTGTTCAGCAGTTTGATGAAGCATTCTGTAGGTTATTCTATTTGCAAATAGTAACAATATCTTCCTGACTTGCCCTGGCTCTTGCCTCATTTCTTTTAACCCCTGTAAGTCTATGGGAAAGGCATTGTTCAATAAAATAAATTAAATTGCAATTTGCTTAAGTGTTGTTTTCCAACTTAGCATAATAGTAGATAAGGAGACTGCAGAATTTTAAGTTCAATATTTATATCATATTTTAAAACATTAGATTCCAAGACAGCAACTCTCCTTGTAACTCTTTAGTAAAAATCTTTTGATAGAATCCAGATAGGAAAACAAACAAACAAACAAACAAAAACTTCTACAATGAAGACACACACACACACACACACACACACACACACACACACGCACACAAATTATCTCTGAAAGATTTTGTTATGAACTAATTGATATTGACCTCTTGAGCAAATGTGTGTTAAGGGTAGTTATCTAAGAAAGTATTTTAAAAATACTTTTGAATTTTGTGATAAAACAGATACGGTTTCTATTTTGAGTAGCAATTGCTTTTTGTTCAGAAGAAAAAAAACTTGCAGTTCTAATACTCGCATATATTTTGTAATCCATAATTATTAAAGCAGGATAGAAAGACAAGAAAATTGGGGATCATAAGATGAAATGGGCTTCTCTCATTCTGTGACCTGGTCTGCGTTTTATCAGCCTAGAGAATTCTGGCACAATCAAAAGAAGAGAAGCTGCGGTGAGAACTACCTGCATAGAAACCCATGCGGCCAGACTTTCATCAAACCAGATTATAGACTATAATTAAAATTAACAGACCTAGGTAATTTCCTTAAGACTAGCTACAATAGGAATTTCCTTGACTATTCCAATCTAGGCATTTTAACAATGTTCCTTTTCTAATCTGTAAATCTATATCAGATACCCACTGGGACCCATTGAACAATATAACTTCAAAAGCTCCAAATCATACATATACTCGTTGTAAAGACACACCTAGGCACACATCTCTCCCTAGATGCCCAAGATCACTCTGAAGTGCCTACTCTCTTACCCTTTATCTAATAACCTCTAAACTCTGCTTTACTTCTCTGTTTTATCCTGAAATTCTTTTTGGCAACTGAGACAAGGACCTAGACTTTCCTTGAATGGAGGTGCTAAAAGGAATCTCCTTGGGGCAGACAGTAATGCTGGAGTAAATCCACTGGCAATTATCAAACAGTTCTCTTAGCAAATTTTTAGAGGGATTATTATAGTTTTCAAGCATGAAACTGACTCATGATCTTTCAGTAATATCATTGGATTTTTAAGTAGCCTTCTCAATTTCATAAATAGCAAAACACAAGTTATATATTAACATCTATGTGACTTTATGGAAATGTTAATTTAAATTGGTATTAAGGAGTGGCAAAAATAGGCTGCCTCTGGTGCAGTGGTTAAAGCCCATAATCCCAGTGACCTGGGAGGTGGAAATGAGGATCATAGGTTCAAGGCTAGAGGCAGCTAGCACAATTTATAGATACCTTGTTTCAAAATAAAAAAAAATAAAAGAGGCTAGGAGTACAGCCCAGTTATGGAGCTACAGACCCCGCCAAAATATACCACTTTGCAATAAGGATTACTTGACCTAAAGGTACTTAAAAAAAACAGCAGATTCAAGAAGGGTACTATAATCTCCTCCTTCCTTCCTAAAACGGGAGATAAATACCACTTTGTGAAAGACACTTTCCCAGTACCAGGAGAAAAGAAACATTATTTGATGACTATCACAGCCAAGATAATTCTGTACAAACAGACCTCGAAAAATATTTTTTTCATCTTCTTTTAGCCTCCCTACATAATTTAGTTCTTTTCTACAACTGTCTCTCTTCTTCAACACAATATAAAGTCATTTAGATTTTGCCATTTATTTGGTCCTTCATTTCATTATGAGGGCTCCATACCACATAAAAATTATATTAAATTTATATGCTTTTCTCCTGTTATTTTATCTTATGCCAACTTAATTCTCAGGCCTAACAGGAAACCTAAGAGAACAGAGGGAAATTTTTCATTCCTCTACTGTACAAACAACAACTGTACAGAAAGAGGAATCAAATTATTTTCCATGTACTTCTTTCTTTTCCCAAAATTTGGAGCAAACTTAAATATTTTTCTAATATGACAGCCTTGTTGTAGTTGTTGTTGTTGTTGTTAGGTATTGTTGAGTAAGGTGTGACTCGTATTAAACACTCCCAATGCTGCCATGCCTGACACTGTCAGTGCTTCTCTGCTATTCATAGGGTTTTCAGTGGCTGATTGTTTTGAGGGAGTGGCTTGCTGGATCCATCTCCCAACCATACAGTACCTGGTATTCCCAGGCAGTCTCCAACCCAAATACTAACCAGGCTAGATCCTGCTTAGTTTCAGAGATCTTATTGGATCAGATGCTAGGGTGGTATGGCTAATGGATGAAAGCCTTAGCATTAAGAAAAATAACATAAATTAAAAATTTTCCAATAAAAATAAATAAATAAATAAATAAAATTATTAAAATAAAGAGGGTAATCACAGAAAATGCAACACCTAAAATATTTGAGTGAGAAAATATAAAGACAAGAAATAAATTAAGTTGAAATTTAACATTTTTCTGAAAAAAGAAAGTAGTTGATTAAAAAACATGTTAAAAATTTCAACATAAAAGTGAGTCCATTCCCCATAATGAATCTCATAATACTGTATGCAGTTTTTACAAAAATCACACTATACCTTAAAAATATGTACAATTTCCATTACATATTAATCATTTTTATAAGACATTTAAAAAGATGGAAGTATCAAAAATCCTGACTTCAGAATTACACATTGCATTTAGTTATCAGGCTGGGATTTAGCTCATTTGGTAGAGTGCTGCTCTGCAGTCTCTGAGGTCCAGAGTTCAATTCCCAGCACTGCAAAAATGGGAGAAGGGCCTGGCAATCCACTCCCAAGGCAATCCCAAAATAGCCATTGAAAACCCTATAAGGGTCACTATGAGTCGGATACTGACTTGAAGGCACCTAACAACAACAACATTTAGTTATCGCTGTGTACACCTGAAATATGTACAATGAAAAAAATGGTATAAAAAATGAGGACAAAAGTGAAATGAGGAAGCATATTTAACTTTAGTAGAATATCACTAAACAATAGAAATTAATTATTGCTGTCACCTGGTTTCCAATTATATTTTTACTCAAAGCCACTTGTCCATTTTCTCAGTTCCATAGCTATAAAATCAGAATTCAAAGTGTTGAATTCAAATATCAAACTGTCTGAACTAATCAAACTTTCATTTTCCATTTCAATATCAGCACATTAACCCTAATTAGTAAAAAAAAAAAAAAAAAAGTATAACGATGGCAGAAAATTTTAAATTTTTTTAACTACTGAATCCTTTGACACAGGTGGGCTAAGATGTCAAAAGCGTATGTATCTTAATATTTTCTCCATCTGTTCTATTTGTGAATAGGCTGTATCTATTCTGCATAAGTAAAGTTGTGTCATTTGCATAACACAGGTTGTTAATGAGTCTTCCTTTAATCCTGATGCCAAGGTCTTCTTCATAAAGTCCAACTTCTCTAATTATTTGCTCAGCATAGATACTGAAGAGGTATAGTAAAAGAATACAGCCCTCATGTACACCATTCTTGACTTTAAACCAGGCACTATTTCCTTGTTCTGTTCAAATGACTGCCACTGTTTCCATATACAAATACCTCACGAGTACAATTAAGTACTCTGATGTTCCCATTTTTCAAGATGTTATCCATAATTTGTTGTGATCCACACAGTGAAATGCCTTTGCAGGCTCAATAAAACATAGATAGACATCTTTATGGTATTCTCTGCTTTCAGCTATTATCCATCTGACATCAGCATGATGTCACTGTTACCAAGCCATCTTCTGAGACCAGCTTGAATTTCAGGCAGTTTCTTGTCTGTATACTACTGCAGTTACTTTTGAATGATCTTTAGCAAAATTTTACTTTCATGTCATACTAATGATATTGTTTGATAATTTCTGCATTCAGTTGGATCACTTTTCTTGGAAGTAGAGACTTGCTGAAAATGAAGAGGACTTGAAACATTTACTGATGAAGATCATAGAACACAGCTTTTAGTATGGATTGTGCCTCAACATTGTTAGGTGTTGTGAGGTGCCACTGAGTCATGTCCAACACATAGCGACCCTCATAGGGTTTTCAACGGCTGACTGTTTCAGGATGGCTTAGGGAGCGGATTGCCACATCCTTCTCCCATTTTTGGGGGTACTGGGAATCAAACTCGGGACTTCAGAGACACCAGAGCAGCGCTCTACCAACTGAGCTAAATCCTAGCCCCTGACATTAAGAGAACAAAAATCCTTACAACTGGGTCAGTAAGCAACTTCATGATAAATGGAGAAAAGATTGAGGTTGCCCATGATTTTGCTTTACTTGGTTCTCCAATCAACACCTATGAAAGCAGTAGTCAAGAGATCAAAAGATACACTGCATTGGAAAAGCAGTTTTAAAGTACCTTCTTTAAAGTGTTGGAAAGTAAAAATATCACATTGAAGACAAATGTGTGCCTCACTCATGCCATGATATTTTCAGTTGCATCTTCTGCTTGTGAAATCTGAATAATGAATTAGGGAGACAGGTAAGGGATTGATGCTTTTGAATTATGGTGCTGCAGATGAATGCTGAATATACTATGGATTGCAAAAACGATCAACAGATCTGTCCTAGAAGTGTAACTAGAATACTCCTTGGAAGCAAGTATGGCTAGACTGCATGTTACATATTTTGGACATGTTTTCAGGAGGGGCCAATCCTTGGAGAGTAGTAGCTCAACAAAAAACAGGAAGATGCTCAAAGAGATGGATTGACACAGTATCTGCAACAATGGACCTAAGCGTAAGATTTTATGCCTGGTACAGATTGGGGATTGTTTCATTCTGTTGTACACAGAGTCATTTTGATTTGGACCCAAGTCAAAGGCATCTAACAACAACAATATCAATTCTACATAAATTAAAATGTAAGTGTGAATGTTGTTAGGTTCAAAATGGAGTCACCTATGTCAAACTCTAGCAAGCTGGAGTCCAGGAATGCCATGAAAGTGGGTTCTCACATGTGGTTTGCCTGAGAACAGGAATTATCACATGAAAATTTTCTCACCCACAGTGTACCAGAGTCACACAAGGACAGCCAGCAGCACAAGGAAAGAAAGCCACTTGTACACAAACCTGACACACTGTCTTGCAAACTCAATCCAAAGGAACAGCCTGCTATGACTTTAAGACTAGTCTTACCTAGTGACAATAACCACTTGCCAATCAGAGCTCACCAATTCCCCCATAATGCTACAAAAGCCAAAGAGTTTTCTTTCAAAACACCTTAGTAGCTTTTCTTTTTCTTCATTTCAATACCAACCTTCACCTTGTTCCTCAGACATACTGGAGGACACCCTGGCCTGTGCATGTGGGTCTTTGTACAATTCTTATGAAAGGATGACAGTCTTTTTCTTTGTTTACTCAGAAATAAAACATTTTGCAGAGATCTGTCCCTGTATTTTTGTTTGGCTTTGACATAAGCAACAACTGGTTGTCTTAGGTTTGGTGCCCTAGGAGCAACACCATCAAACAATCTGCACTTAAGTTGGGGGCTGCTCAGTGCCCTGGTGGGTGCTAGTGTATTCAATATAGCTACCAGGGAAGAGGATAATCAGAAAAGTTATGGTTTAAAAAGTGTTCTTTCAATCTAAATCTATAGAATTAGAGGCATTAATCAGGAATAGCTAAGGAGAGGGATCATCTTTAGGAAGGAGTAAGAAGTATCAAGACCAAGAACATATCCAACATAAAGCACTTAGAAGGTAAAAGACAATGTTGGGGCAGGAGGTACTGTTGGTAGACATCCCAGGCGCAGGTAAAGGTGGAGACTGGAGTGGTGGTAAGTAGATTACAAAGCACATAGCTTTGTATGGGATAGACTTGGGATGGGGGCAGGGTGAGGTGGGGCAGGATCAATCTTAATTTTAGAAGTTACAGAAAACTACAACAAAGATTGAAAAAGTGCACTAACATGATAACATGATAAGAGTTTGTGTATTTTTGGCTTCAGAGTGCAGTGTAGGAAATGTAATGAGGTTGAGCTAAGACTGGTATTACAGAGTCCAGAGAGGTGTATGTTGTATTGTCCAGGGAAGAAATTGTGATAGCTTAGAGAATGAGTTAGCAGAAGACAGATTCAAGAAATGTGTAAGAGATAATACTAACAGAAGACATTGATGTGCTACAACTACTGAAATCTTCTAGTAGGGTCTGAATTACTTGTTAGTTCTAAGATCTCAATGACTCCCTTTTACCTGTTAATATTAAAACATAGTAAAAAAAGAGAATTTCTCTTAGGACATAACATACATCCCTTAGTTTTCCCCTAAGCAGGCATCACTTTTTTTTTAATGAACAGAGACACAGTTTCCTGTTTTCAGATATGAATGCATACTGCGACACCTTTTGCTTGCATCAGTTAGAAAATTTAAATCCAACTAAGACTAACTAATATGCCCCTCCTTTATGATATGGATATTTGAACAACAAACTGGTAAACTTTGTTTATATTTTCTGACTGGCTTGTGCTGGTTAAAGATTACCAAATAAATGGATCCAAATACCTTACTTGATCTCAAAACAAGTTCAGAGTTAGAGCTATATATTTGTAGTAAAACAATAAGTGGTAAGTTATCTCACTACTGAAGAAGAATGTTGATAAAGTTATGAAGAAAACTTAGTATTCTTCAAGATTATTATAACACATTATTGATGTTGCTGGATGGATTAGTTTCTCCAGAGAGGACATTTTGTTGCCAAGACAGCAGTGCACTTTGCAAAAGAAGGAACTTGTATACTGTAATTTCAAGTATTGTGTTTTACCTTCACAGTAAAGCTGTGATATTTTATTCACACTAGAAACTTAAGAAAATTGAGTCATGGGAAATTTAAGTAATATTTTTGGTGGTCTAAAGTTAAGTCTATAGTAAAGATGGAAGCAAGAAAGCTACTATGTATAATATAATAAAAGCTATTAAACTTTATCTCTAAACCTACCTCAAGAATACCTCCCAATGCTGTAGAATAATTTAAGACACATGTCTTTGTGTGATTTATTTTGATCAAAATGGTTTGCTCTTCTTTGTAAAACTCTGCTTCAATTACATCTATATGGCTCTAATTTACTGACATGTAAAATAATATAGTTTTATTTTAAAATTTATATATATTTAGGAAGAAATTCATGTTCATTGTACAAAAGTAAAAATTTATATAGTAAAAACAATACGGATTCACAATGTCAGTACTTGAAAATAACTGTACAGAGAATATTTATCCTAATAGTTTTACATGTTGTTATTGATAGATGCCATGGAGTTGAGTCCAACCCACAGTGACCTTATATACAACAGAATGAAACCCTTTCTGACACTGTGCCATGCCCAGCACTATGTCAGTGCTTTTCTGCTGTTCATAGGGTTTTCAATGGCTGATTGTTTTGGGAGTGGGTTGCTTGATCCATTTCCTGTTTCGAGCTTCTAGGGATTGAACCCAGGGCTTCAGAGCTCACAGAACAAGTACTCTACCAACTGAGCTAAACTCTACCTCACAGTTTTACATACAACTATGTAAATGCTTGGGGAATTTTGCTTTTTTTTCCGGTGGGACCATGCAATAAGTAAAAATTTGTAGCTTTTTTTCTACCAGTACTATAATTTTTAACTTTAAGTAACAAAAGGTATACCAGCACATAATTATGTATTTATATCTATGTGATTCACTCACATAATTTCTGACAAGGTATTAATATTTATCTTAGTTGAGCTTTTTAGTAACATTATGCAAATACATATTATTCTACAATATAGGGTTTTTTTTCTTTCTCAAAGCCAAATTGAGAGAAGACATAAATCAATCTCTGAAAAAGCAATTGTGGTCAATAATTAGCAGACCATTCCCAAGTCAAATATCCACTACTTGAACTCAGTAACAAACTGTCAGCTCAGTAGACTGACCTTTCCAACAACAACAAAAATTTCCCATCATAATTTACTGTTGGGGAAGATTTTATTTACTTTTTATATTTAATAAATCACTACATGTTCTTCAAGACCAATCTGTAATGTCCATTTTTATGACCCAATCTTTTTACTTGTCCTGGGAGGGGTGGGTTCCTTCTCTATGTACAGTTCAACTAACGCACACTCTCTGTTACAGAGTTGGTCATCCTATCTTGTTCATTTATTCCACAGGATTGCTTTGTTTCCTTAACATAGGGACTATGTTACATTCTCAAACTCAGTACAATGTTTGGCACAGAACAATAATGTGTTAGAGAAGGCAAAGGAGGTTCTGTCATAGATAGGGTTGATATTCAGCCAACACACTTATATAAGCTATTGTTGTTGCTGTTAGGTGCCATGGAGTTGGTATCCAACTCATAGTGACCCTATGTACAACAGGGGAAACACTATTATCAGAGCTTCTCTGCTGTTTATAGGGTTTTCAATGGCGGATTGATTTTTGGGAGTGGGTTACCAGGTCCGTTTCCCAAGCCTACAGCACCTGCTGTTCCCAGGCAGTCTCCTATCCAGTACTAACCAAGCCCAACCCTGCTTAACTTCCAAGATCTGACGGGATGGGATGCTACAGGGTTATAGCTGCAGGCATTTAAGCTATTACAATACTAACAATACTAAAATACTGCCATGTCCTATGTTATATTGAGACTTCTGTAAATTCCCCTAGCTTCCCCTTGAGGATTTTTCCTTGGAAAACTTAGAACATCCATATGATTCAGAAATTAAATGCTTAAGAGCTGGTATAGAAAACAGATCTTCAGGAACCACCTAATCCAACACAATCCTTACTCTGTTCTCATAGTCTGTGACTCTTTAAGGCAACAATTTTTCATGTTTCTGTCCATAGTTGTGTCACATCACATTTCTTGTGGAACTAACATTATATGGACCATTCAGAATACCAATATCTGAGCTTTGAGATGATACATCTGGTGAGCAGTGGCGGCACTGCTTTTTAAAATTTTTTTCTAATTCCCCACACTTTCCAAATACTCACAAAAGCAATAACATTTTAAAAGTAAAGGCATCATAACCAGGCACTGTGGTGCATGCCTGTAATCCCAACGGCTCGGGAGGCAGAGGCAAGAGGATAGCAAGTTCTAGACCAGAGGCAGTCTGTGTAACTTATTGAGACCATGTCTCAAAAAGTAAAAAAAATATGGGCTGGGGGTGCAGCTCAGTGGTCCAGCACTTGCAGAGCATGCAGGCGCGAGGCCCTGGGTTTAACCCCCAGTACTACAAAAAGAAAATAAAAATAAATAAATAAATAAATAAATAAATAAATAAATAAATAAAAAAGGCATCACTTATTTTTGTCCATGTCAATTACTAAAGCATAATTACCTATTTCTTCTATACCTACTGAATAGTGAGAAAATTTTGCAAAAGTTACCTAATCATTTGTTGGCGAGGATTGGGACAAATGGAACTTCCCAATCTAGTCATCTGAAGGTTCTGTAATTTGAGTTCTCTGCAATAATCAGACAACAGGTAGATTAGCAGGACAAACTATACAAGTTTACTACATGCGTGGAACACCACAGGAAAATGAGTATCAAATAACCCACTGATGCTGAGAAGCTTTTATACTCTCTTCATAACGGAGACAAAGTGTAGGTAATTTAGAGGGTGAGTAAATGCTTTTTATTGTCTGCTTTTTTGGCCCCCCAAACAGTCATCAGCCTAAAATGAAGTTAATTTTGGCGATGGGTATGGCCTCAAATTTAGTCTCCTTTTCTATGAAGTAATCTTCTCAGTTTGATGAAGTTATAGGAAAGAGGCTCAAAGCCATTGCATTAATTCAAGAGCACTTTTCCTTTGTTAGAAAAGGAAACATCAGAAAAAGCTCTTCCCTGAGATTAAGGGGGAAAAAAAAGATAGAAAGTCGACAAGACCTTGGTTCTGTGACTGGTTTGTTTAGTTCAAAGTGCTCAAAATGTCAAAGTGCCATATTTTGGGGTATCATTTTCCAAGCCTCAACATTAGTTGCTATTAAGTGAAGAGAAAATGGAGTTCAAGCCGGGCTCGGTGGCGCACGCCTGTAATCCCAGCGGCTGGGGAGGCAGAGGCAGGAGGATCGCAAGTTCGAGACCAGAGGCAGTCTGTGTAATTTAGCAAGACCCTGTCTCAAAAAGTAAAAAAATGGGCTGGTGGCACAGCTCAGTGGTTCAGCACTTGCAGAGCATGCAGGTGCGAGGCCCTGGGTTCAATCCCCAGTACCACAAAAAAAAAAAAAAAAAAGAAAAGAAAAGAAAATGGAGTTCAAGATGGTAAATTTACTTCACTTCCTTCAAAATACTAAGTCATATAGGGTAGTATGAGAGTATTTGTTAACTTTTTGAGACAGGGAAGCAGCACATTCATAGAGAGCTAAGGATCATTTGAGAACACTAGACATAATTATGTGGGCTGGGAGTTAGTTCAG